>VSMD01071542.1:117500-215938 GCA_008750895.1 Mirza zaza | reverse complement strand
AACACATGGATGTACTGAAATTAAAAATAATGATTCTCCCTTTCCTCACCCCAGCTGCAGCATCCCTTACCTACCCCAGCCCCGGAAATCCTTGTTAACCCCATTGATTTTTGTGGTCTCCCAGGCCAGTCCTCTGCGGGGAAATGGGAGCCAGACCATTGTGGGTTTGGCTAAGCTTCAGGGATTCCCAGGTTAGATCCTAGAGGTCTAAGGCTGGAGGGTTCTGAGGAGGGTTGAAGGACATGAATGACTTCTCTTCTTTCTTCCTTCTGTCTGCTCCAACTTCTGCCTTGGCTGACGTGGTCCCCCTGAATATGTCATGTACCATTCCAGGAGGTCAGGCCCTGGGCACAGTGTCCAGGTGTTCAGCTCAATGGTCTTACTTGAAAAAGCACAGGGTAGTTGGGTGGCTGTCAAGGTCATGAGCGACTGCCTGCTCACCTCTGCTACCTTGGAGTCTTTTACCTGTCTTTAGATCAATTCTCCTTTTCTTCAAGGTGGGAAAGCCAAGCATAATGGCTGCTAAGCAAGATTCCTTTTTCCTTAAGGCAATTTTTAACTTCTAAATTTAGGTAAGAGTTGTGTTCGAGAGATAGAGATGCTAGCCTCTCTGTGTAAATACTACAGGGAATCAGAGGGGAGCATGGATGACGAAGATGATGATACTATTAAATATTCATGACAAACTATAAAATTGGGGACTTACACTGTACCAGGTGCGGTATTAGTTACTTCCCATATGTGATGCATTAAATCCACACACACAATGACAAAGACAAAAGCCTCCAAGAAATTGATAATTGTAACACCCATTGAACAAACTGGGCTTGGTGGGATTTTAGTAAGAAGAAAATGTACCATCACTCTATCCAAACCCTGTTAGATCACTTTCCTTCTTACTGGGTGGTAAGTTGGGAAGATCCACAGCTTTGCTTGTCATTTTTCCATCTTAAAAATAATCTCAATCGAGTCTGAAATATTGGCAGAGGGATAGGCACATAGATAAATGGAACAAAATGGATAACCCAGAAAGAGCCTTACCCAAGCACAACCAATTGATTTTTGACATATGTGCAAAAGCAATTCAATGGAGGAAGGAGAGCCATCTTAACAAATGGTGCTGGAGCAATTGGACATCTATAGGCAAAAAAAAAAAAAAAAGAAAAAAAAGAACCTAAACTTCATTCCTTATGCAAAAATTTACTCACAAGAGATCATAGACTTAAATGTTAAATGCAAAAATATAAAAGTTTTAGAATAACACAGAAAATTTTTGAGACCCAGGGCTTGGTCAAGAGTTCATAGACATGGTATCAAAGCATGATCTAGAAAAGGAAAAAACAAATGATAAATTGAATGAAAAACAAACTACAGATTGGGAGAAAACATTTTTAAGCTATTGATCTGAAAATGGATTTGTATATAGAATATATAAAAAACTTTCAATACTCAACTTTTTAAAAAAAAGTGAATAAGCAGTTCAATTATAAAATATTAATACATGTATGGCATGAAGAAACCTTTCACAGAAGAAGAAATACCGGATGATAAATGAGAACATGAAGTGATGTCCACCATCACTAGCCATCAGGGAATGAAAATTAAGATCATAATGAGATTTCACTATACATCTATTAGAACAACTGAAATTAAAAAGTGCTACATTAGAAATGAATACTACAAAATTCTCAAAAGGATACAGAGAACCTGAATCTCTTATACATTGCTGGAGGGAATTTAAAATGCTCCAGCCACTTTAGAAAACCGTTTGGCAGTTTCTTAAAAAAGTATAAGTAAACATATATCTGCCTTACAACCCAATAATCACACTCCTTATGACCACATAAAGCCTGTACACGATTGATCATAGCAGCTTTATTTATAATAACCAAACACTGAAACAACTAAAATGTCCTACAATAAGTGAATGCTTAAGCAAAATAGGGTACATCCATCACTATAATATACTACTCTGCAATGAAAAAGAACAGAGGAATTTGCATATTTTGATATATGCAAAAACTTGAGTGGATCTCAAGGGAATTATACTGAATATACACACACAAAAAGGCCAGTCCCCAAAAGGTCAAATAGTGTATGCTTTTATTTATGTAACAGTCTCAAAATGACAAAATTATAGGGATGGAAAACAAATTAGTGGTTTCTGGGGGTTAGGTCTGGTGGAAATGGTGGTTGTGAATGAGGTGTGTAGCCACAGGGAGATCTTTGTGGTGATGGAACAGTTCTGTGTCTTGATGGCACTGCTAGCTGGTATTTGTAAGAATCTGTGTATGATAAAATGATAAAGGACTATATAAACACATTGTACCAATGTCAATTTCATGGTTTTGATATTTTCATATCAATATTTGATATAGTTATGGAAGATGTAACCATTGGGAGAAACTGGGTCAAAGGTACCTGTGACCTTTCTGTATTATCTTTATAACTTCCTGTGAATCTATTAATATAATTATTTCAAAATTTCAAAATATAAAATAACAAAGTGTATCTTCCAGTACTAAGCATTATTTTCCAGTCTAAAATATAAAAACTTTAATATGTTACTCACCTCATTGAAAGCTTCTTCCCTGCCTCTCACTGCCAGATCAGGCCTGACCCAGGCACAGCTATTGGGTGTGTTATTAGGGCAGGCTAAACCATGCTGTAGTCATAAAAGCAAAACAAAGCAAAAAAAAAAAAAAAACACCAAAATTTTGGTACTTTAGCATAATAAAACTTTGTCACTCAGATCCATTGAAGGCTAGGCAGTTCTCTTCCATGCAGTGACTCAGGGGTGGAACTCAGAAGTGGAACAGGCATTTGGGGATGGAGGAAAGAATAAATGAGGGGAGGGGACTAGAGAACAGGGTGGGAGGCAAAGCGAGGCAGAGACCTGGATCTGCAGAGGGGGGCATTGGTGAAGGACATTAAGAACAGAGGTGTCCCATAGCCATCAGACATGCTTGAGGTGTAATGCACCTCTCTGTATCCCCAAAGCTTCAGTTGAGGCTTCTGAACATTGTTGAGGAGGGGGGAAATCAAGGCTAGAGCAGCCTTTCCAAGTCCACGGAGGTGAGGAGTACAGAGCAGAGGAGCTGGGTGAGGACAGGGATGTACAACTGAGGGGATATTGAACACGATCTCAAAGCCAGGTGTGGCTCTGAGAAGCACACCCCCAGGAATTCGCCGCGGTCTCGAGGAAGGCATTACACTTCCAGCTGGACATCGCAGAGTCAGCTCGAGCTAATTTCATCTAAATCTCATGTGACAGGGCGACTGCAGCTGACATCTGGGTTGCTCACTCAGATAAAAACCCTTTCAAGAATATACTTTGTAACTCCTTCCTCACTAAGCTTTTTTACCCAACTTGCTAAAAAAGAATAGTTTCAAAACCACTTTTACTTAATTTTCCACGCTGAGCCTTTGTGAGGAGGTGTGAGAGAGGGACAAAATAAAAACAAGAGAGAATCAGATTAAGGAAGAGCAAAGAAAGTGGTGTAAATAATAGGACAAATTGATGATCAGCTCACAATAATTCAGTCTGATCAGCGAGTTAGAAGAAAGCTTGTGCTGGGCATATATGTTTGAGCATGTGAATGTCTGCATTTGAGAACAGTGCTTCCTAAATTTTCATGTGCACACAAATGCCAGGAGAATTTTTTTGGTGGGGTGGATGGTGGTTAATGAGATTCTACACTACTGACAGCTAGCAGGTGAAGCTATGGCAGCTAGTCTGGGGACCATATTTTTATTTTTTAAAGACAGGTCTTGCTCTGTTGCCCAGGCTGGAGTGCAGTGGCGTGATCATAGCTCCCTGCAGCCTGAGGACCATATTTTGAATAACAGGATCTTAGAGCATGGGGTAGTAACTTTCTAAACTATCAATGATGCCAAAGGAGGAAGGGGGAGATGAAAAGTACAGGAGGGCAGATGAAGGAGGAGAGAAGATTAAAAACAACGATAACGACATAGAACCAGGAATCTACAGTAAGAGGAATAGGAAGTCACGAGCAATTTTTCCAGAACTCCTTGATGTTTACTTCAATGCTATAGGTTGCTTTGCCATTTATCAAACAGCACAGGTTCTTTGTGCCTTCACCGTGCTTAAATTTCAAGTGTGAAAAAGCAAATGTCTGATTCTCTGGTCATTCACTAATATTTATTTATATGTATTATACAGGTTGGGCATTCTTAATCTGAAAATCTGAAATCCGAAATGCTCCCTAATCTGAAAGTTTTTGAGCGCTGACACGATGCCCACAAGTGAAAAATTCCACACGTAAGTATTTAACTCAAACTTTGTTTCATGTACAAAATTATTAAAAACATCATATAAAATTGCCTTCAGGTTATGTGTATAATAAGGTGTATATGAAACATAAATGAATTTCATGTTTAGACTTGGATCCCATCCCCAAGGCTGTTATGTATCTTATTATGTATATGCAAATATTCCAAAATCTAAAACTATCTGTAATCCCAAACCCAAGCATTTTAGATAAGGGATGCTTCGCCTGTATAACACTAATGCTAACATGTTCCAAAACTCACAGACAGCCTAATGTCTTCTATAGATGTGTATGCTCTTGTGAAATGCATATCTATATATATGCATACGTATTTTAGACGTCATTTTGCTAATTAGAAACAAATTCTTCAATTCATATCATCCCATTAATTTCACCTTACTGTTGTAACTTAATAATGTATTTTAACCGTAAATAGTTCTATAGTCTGACAGACAACTTTAATAACATAATACAGCTGAATTGACACCTAAATTGCTTATGCCAGGTAAGGCACACGGTCACTAATGTCCCCTTACTGTAACTCACTGTGCACATACAAGTTAATTAGTCGGTTGAAATTTGCTTTGGGAGAAAGAGTCTAATGGTGGCAGGAAGGGTGACAGGGAGCCAAGTTTCCTACTTGTGAGGTTTTTGTGCTTTCTCTGGGAGTCACCAACGGAATAGACCAGGGTCATTGCACTCCTGTCGCCTCCTGGCTTCATGGATACAACAAGTCCCTTGTGGGACAGTGGTGTTAGTGCTGGAGATTCTGGTTCTCCGTCTTTAATCCTGCCCCTCTCCCCAAATACATTTTTATATTCCCCTTTATAAATTCTTTTCTCCATTTTACCAATTCTCAATCTTTTCATAATCTTAACACCTTTGCATTTTAGAATATCTATCTATCTATCTATCTATCTATCACTGAAATAGACAGTTAGAAACAGTCTACATATCGATTTTGTTTCTTTTCTGTTCCTCATCTGTTTCAATCATCCCAGGAAGAATCACCCAGTTTGCTTGTCACCTCGGGTGTGAGATGCAGAGTTCAGAAGGGGGCTGGCGTGAAGGATTTAACATGTGAGCTCTTGAGAGTTGCTCGATACTAGAGATTTGGGGTGCAAATCAGTCTCCGGGGCTCTCTGCTGTCTCACGCCCTAACCAGCTGATAGTTATACTCAAGGAGGCAAATGGGGATCAAAGTGTGTTTTCCGGCTTTATTGGTGGCTAAACTGGGTTGAGGAACAGCTGGGTTGGGGAATGCAACAGGAAGTCATGTTCTGTTAAAAACAGGAAGGCTCCAGAGAGAGCGTGAGACATTGGAGACAGTATGTAGCGACGTCCCTCCAGTCCCCTTCCTGAGCCCGACGTGGGGTGGGTGTACAATCTCTGGTGGAGGCGTAAAGTGATTCTAGAAGCCCTTGCCCTTTTTTTCCCCCTCTTCAGCCGCCTTGGGAAGGTGTTAGGTTGGGTATGTCTTTTACAGCCTCCCCAGTTCTGAGGAGGGGTCAAGGCAAGGCCCGGGCAGTACGACCCTTGGACCCAGGGCAGAGGGTCCCTGTGCTCTAGGGTCTGCCAGGCCCTCTGCCAGTGCCCTTCTCCATGGAGACGAAGGGAGGAGTCCATCCTGAGACCCTAACTTTCTTCGATATCATGCTTGAAAATTTCCTGTCCAAATGATGCCGAGCCAACTCAGAGGTTGTGTGAGCTTCTACCTAGGTAAGCTGGTAGGGGTCTCCCCTCCTGCTGTACCCCTGACCCTGTACCCAGTGGCAGTTGGATCCTGCCACTGTCATTGTGGTGTAGGTCTCTGGGCCTGAGGAATGCCCAGCGGCTGAGTATATGCAGTGGGGATAGGAATAGAGTATGATGAAGCTTCAACATTCAATGATGCAATGTGGAGTGGAGACGGAGGATGGAGAAAGGGAAAGAGGGCAAACCACAGGCTGATGGCCAGTTATCTCAGAGCCCCCAGGTTCTACTACAGAACTCTGAGGGCTACATGTTAAATCAGAACATTTCAGAGTTGTTGGAGAGGTGTATTTATCAATGTCAGAAAACAGAACGTATTTTACTTAGTTTGCTTTATCTATAGATTTTAAATATTTATTTTATTTTATTTTTTTGAGATAGAGTCTCACTTTGTTTCCCAGGCTAGGGTGAGTGCCATGACATCAGCCTAGCTCACAGCAACCTCAAACTCCTGGGCTCAAGCAATCCTCCTGCCTCAGCCTCCCAAGTAGCTGGGTCTACAGACATGCGCCACCATGCCCGGCTAACTTTTTGTGTATATATTAGTTGGTCAATTAATTTCTTTCTATTTAGAGTAGAGACGGGCTGGCTTCGAACTCCTGACCTCAAGCAATCCGCCTGCCTTGGCCTCCCAGAGTGCTAGGATTACAGGCGTGAGCCACCGCGCCAGGCCTTAAATATTTAGACATATGGCATATGGACTTCTATCTGTATTCTTGCCACAGCCCCCACAAATATTAGTGCTAGGACTAGCTAGGTCTGGCTCTTGTCTAGGCTCTGAGGGAGAGAGTAGAGTCTGTATTGCTGTGTAACAAAATGTCCCCAACTTAGGGACCTAAAATGACAAGTTATTTTATTATGCTGACAGTTGTGGATCTGGAATTCAGAAGGGGCCCACACCAGGGACAACATCCTGATGTGTGGGAACTTTCAGGCTTGTGGTGACTCAGTGGCTGAGTCTAGAGTCACCAAAGATGCCCTCACTTACCTGTCTGTTGGGTGTTGGTGGGGAACTCCACCAGGGCTTGGCTAAACCCTTGACACAGAGTTTCTCCTTGTGGCCCAGGCTTGCTCCCAGGCTCATGGCTAGGTTCAGTTATGAGAATTCTGAGAAGAACTAGGAGCTGTTGTGCATTTTATGGCCTAGCCTTGGAAGCCAAATACTGTCACTTCTGCTGTAGCAGTCAAGCTACCCAGGTTCAATTGGAAGAAATGTAGTTCCCTCCTCTTGGTGGGAAAAAATGTCGAAAATACATTCCATGAAGGGCCTGTAGGATGGAAGACATCGTTGTGGCTACTTTTTGAAAATGCAGCTTGTCACAGTGTCCTTTGTTTAAGAGAGTACAGTTGACAGGGATTTGGGAAGAAATCCCTGGTCCAGGGTTTTTATGAGGATATTTTGAGTTAATTCAAGTCAAAGGCTTAGAAGAGTGCTTTAGCATGTGGTAAAGACTCAATAAACAGCAGCTGCTATTTTCCTGGCCACCACCACCACCATCATCATCATCACTGTCATCATTGTCATCTCTGAGGAACCCGTGGAGATGGTTTGATCGTCTACAGGAGGAAAGAAACTGAGCCCTGGGTAAGTAGGTGATGTTCGGAATGTCACCAAACAATCCTGTGGTAGTTTTGTACTTGAACTTGGGCTTCTGACACCTATTAGGGAACTACATAGTGGCAGTTTGGGGACACTGTAAAGAATGGGCCATGTATTCTGAGAGCTTAAGTTATCACTGATGATTGACTCTGAATCTCAGTCACTACTTTTGTTTGTCTGATGTTGGTGACTCCAGAGAAGATTCAGTTGGTGGATTTTTCTGGTATCCTTTTGAGAGAGAGAGAGAAAATAAAGCAACAAGCAATATTTAAACTAGTAACCAAAAAAAATTCTATAATAAGATATCCACTAATTTGGATAATTTAGATTTTTTAGAAAATTAGACTTTTTTTTTTTTCTAGACAGTGTCTCCTAAGGCAATCAGCAAAACAAGTTTATAGGGGTTAATAGTTAACTATTAAAGGAACCAAACTTTATCTGTGGAAATATTATATATATGGAATGGAATAATGACGAGATTTTGTCACTTGCTCATTAAATCCTGTCTCCAGAACCTCATTTGGCAATACTCTCTTATTTGCTGATGTTTTGTATTTGAAAACTAAGCAATTTCTTTAAAAGATTCTTCTGTAATTCCAATCAGCCTATTGCAAATTTTAATTTTTTTCATAAAAATCTGACATTTTAAGCTTTTGTCTAGCCGATGTGCTTGGTTTTATTTCATTTTGGGTTGGCGTTTAAGGAGCTGGTCTTCCATTGAGGGAACATAGGTAACCAAACCAAACCAAACAATCCACTGAGTCTCAGCCACACTGGGCTCGTGGCAGGGCCTTTGAGGGACAAGAGCAAGCCGGACACCAGCTTGTGCCTCTTTCCTGGTGAACTTCAGAAGCAACATAGGGTGTCAAGAATGCAGGTCAGCGTCACTTTATGTAACTGTCCCTCTTCTTGTTTTCAGTTGGGAGGCCAGGCCAAAGGTAACTGTTCACAGAGGTCGTCTGTCCAGATCAAGCCTGGGGCCTTTCCAAGGGGACAGAGTCCAGCTGATGTTGGCTGCTCACTGACTGGCATCAGCAGATGAAGACACAGTGATGAAATCTTCCACTCAGGGTTTCTAGGCAAAAATGGCAGCTCAACTATTTAGACGAATAAGTAGATTTTTTCCTTTCTGAGGAAATCTTCTGCAGCCAGATGTGGGGCTTGCCATTTACTGACTATGTGGTCACGCGGGCAAGTGTGCCTCAGTTTCCTCATGTATAAAATAAGGGTAACACTAGTGCTCCCCATGCAGGATTCTTATGAGGTGAAACAAGTGCAAAGAACTCAGAACAATGCCTTGCACATAGCTGGCCCTCAGGAAATGCTTTTGTTTCTTTACACCAATTACCAAACAGCAGCCATTTAATTAAGAATTTGCTATGTGGCTGGCACCACGGTTGTGAACATTACTTGATGTTTACCCTTACAACGACTCTATGTGATAGCGATTTTTTAATCCCCATTTCTCAGATAAGAAAAGTGAGGCACAGAGAAACTTTACAATTTGCTCGGGGTCCCACGTTAATAATAGGTAAAAGCACTGGAATTCGAACCCAGTTTTGTCTGACACAAAGGCTTGTGCTCGTCCCCACTACACACAGCCCAGTGATAAAAACAAAATAAAACACTGCAAAAAATAACCAAAAAATAGCCATACTTGATGTTCCCTGAGAAGACTGTTTGGTTATTCTTAGACTGTAAACCCTGACATGGCAGATGTGTGGCTGTGATTTTTTTTTTTCCTACAGTGATTTCTATAAAGGACTTTTCGATCATTCCAACCACACTACTGCCAATGTATTCTTCCCTAAAAATCTGAAAATGTAAGCTTTTGTCTAATCTGTGTGTTTTGTTTTGTTTCAAGAGCTGTTCTTCCCTTGAGGGGACATGGGTAGCAAAACCAAACCAATCGATATCCATTGATCTATCACGATGCTGTGTGCAGAAGACACTTGATAAAGGCTTTCTGTTCCGGCTGTGACTGTTGCTGATGGCACTCTGAGTCGGAACCCGTGGCTTGCAGTGCTGTGCGCAAATCCCTGCACACAGATGTGAATCTGGATGTTAGAAGAAGCTCAGGGAAGTTGTGGGTAGTTTCTGGGGTCGGGGGAGAGTCACAGAGTCCTCTGGTGAGTCCTCGATACCCCTAAATTTCCATCCGGTTTTTAAGAAAAGTCAGGGCAAGTTATTTATTTGCAGATCTGCCAAAATAAAAGCTAAGTCACCTTTCTGAGTACACCTCCCTCCTCCCTGTACTTCTCTTTTTCTCTCAAACCACAACAAGGGAAGATTGATAGCTGGAGTGGAAAAACCCGTGGTGTGGTCTCACAAATGCTGGTCTAGGCTGGGGGTGGGAGGAGATCCTCCTTCCTCGTCTGTTTGTTTAAAGATAAAGAGGCCCTTTCAGTCCACATGGGGTGCAGCCATTTAACCATAAACTATATTAATGGATGCCAGAAAGTACCTGCTTTGCTGGGCTGCTTGGGGAGGGCTCGGACCACTCTGGGCCAAGCTTTCCCAAACTCCTCCATTTAAAAATGTTCCCTTTTAAGTGTTTATTCTAGTGTCTCATACCCCATGGATTTATTTTTTTATTTTTATTTTTTCATTCTAAAAGCCTCTTTTATTTCTAATACGCAGAGATCCTGGAATTTCAGATCTGCCAATAATGTTCCCTTGTTCCAATGAAAAAAGTCATTTTTTTTTTCCTTACTGGAATTTTTTTCATTCCTTCCCACCCACCCCACCCCCATTTCTCATTTCCTCAGGAAGCCATTTAGCTGGAGACAGAGGGAAAGTTTTCCAGCACGCTTCCCCCAGCCCCTACGGACTCAGGCACATGCAGATGGCAATGTAGCACCAAGAACATATGTTGCAATAGACTCAACCTTGCCCATAAAGATTTCTGTCTCCGGTGCCCTGGAGCATTTGGAAGACCTCGAGGTGCAGGCCACCTTCATCTGTGCTGACACCAGTCAACCTCTAGGAGACCTTCAAGGTAGCTGTAGCTCATTTTGGAGCTTCCCAGCATCCCCAGATGAGACGCCCTGTGGGCTTTCTAGAGTAAAGTAGGGACTCGCTGTTGGTTTTAAGAGGAACTATGGGGCTGGGTGTGGTGGCTCACACCTATAATCCTAGCACTCTGGGAGGCTGAGGTGGGAGGATCGCTCAAGGTCAGGAGTTCGAGACCACCCTGAGCAAGAGCTAGGCCCTGTCTCTACTAAAAATAGAAAGAAATTATCTGAACAACTGAAAAGTATATATATATAAAAAATTAGCCGGGCATGGTGGCACATGTCTGTAATCCCAGCTACTTGGGAGGCTGAGGCAGAAAGATTGCTTGAGCCCAGGAGTTTGAGGTTGCTGTGAGCTAGGCTGACGCCATGGCACTCACTCTAGCCTGGGCAACAGAGCCAGATTTTGTCTCAAAAAAAAAAAAAAAGAGGAACTATGAGAGCGTGTTATCATTCTTTTGCTAAATAAATATTTGAGAACTTTACCATGAACTATATGGCATTTTAGGTGCTGGGGATATCCTGGTGGACAAGATGGGCCAGGTGTCTGTTCCCAAGTTTATTTGCTACTTTTCAGAGGATGGGTGTGTTGAGTACAGAAGGCAAAAAACAAGAAAACAAATCAAAGAGCAAAATACGTTCATTTCGTGATACATGCTATGAAGACATGAAATAGTATTTTAGCATAGTGATTGATTTCCTTTCTGCCTGCAAATGTTAGGGCCCTTCCTTCCCCATTTTCTAATCTTGGGAGTCACCTGACACACCTTTAGGCTCTGAGCACCTTACTGGGGGATGCCTTTGTCCCATCCAGATGGAGGATTCTACATTTTTCTCTGAAGATGGAGTTGAAGAACTTTTGTGAGCAAAGATCTGCGAGCAAACCTAAAGTCTCTTAGGTTTCCCCCAGCTCCTGGTCTGACTCGGTGTGCCTCGAGGTAGGTGAGTAAGGCAGAGTGGTTCAGAAACCACCTTCTACTTTATGGTCCCAAACAAGTGGAGAGCTTTTAAACACATTCGAATGGCAAAGAGCAAATGAATAGAGTAAGATTATTTCCAGCTGCAAGAAAAACATAACGTTGAAGCAAAAGAGACTCCCTTGTGTCATTCACGTTTCATGACTCGTCAAGTCTGTTGGGCTCAGATCTGATCTGTGTCCACATCCAAGCACTGCTGGGTGTCTCCAGGGAGGGCTGGCTTTTCATCCTGGCAGCCAACACGCATCTTCTCAGAGCTGTGGGAAATTGTTGCCGTTGCTTCTTAGTTTTGCATTTTTGCTTTCCCTTTGGATAAAACAGTTTTCTAGAAGACGAGCCTCCAGGAATCAGAGGCTGGGGGGAGTTTATTGGTATCAGAGGCAAAAGTGCTTCTGAAACTGAGCTTACACTCTGCTTAGCAACCACCAGATGTCAGCAACTCATCTGATTTCGGTTCCCAAGCAAAGGGAAAGACATTTAGGGAAGGAAGACCTGTCTTGGCTGACGTCTGTCTGCTTTTTTTTAAGTTTCAGGTGTGGGTTAGGGAAGTTGTCTACTCTTAGGGAAAGTGCTAAGGGTTCAAGCAGGATGTTAATCTGAGGACAAGATACTCAAGCACATTCATGTGATGGAACTCTGAAACTAACACTTTGATTTTTTTTTTTTTGGTCAGTATCATTTACAGATACTGAAGTTTGTCAGGGAATTAAAGAAGCTTTGTTGGGAATATTTCTAAGGCCAAAGGCAACTATACTGGATAAATTTGCTTTTTTTTTTTTTTTTTAAGAATCTTCCTGGACTCTTGAGAAAAACTCTGTCAGAAGGGAAAGAGAAGTCTGAGAAGTACAAGGATGATTTCAGAGTAGGCCTAAACAAGGTACATGGAGGACAGCAGGTAATTGGGACCAGCTCTTGTGAGGGTGATCTATTTTGCAAAACCAAGTTGAGCCCTCAAAATAATAAAATGGGAGACAAAATGCCTTTGGTGAGTTAAGTGTCAATATAGCTAAAAATGCCTTCAATTTTTTGGAGGAAGCCTCCACATTAGTTGATGGGTTTTAGAGACTTACTGTACTGTGGTCTCCAGGAAGCCAAGCACAGGGTACAAACACACTAAGAGCACATGTGTTAAAAGTCCTAAGATACCTAAGGGCCCCAAGACAGGGATGCCCCATTCACTATTTCTTTAGTCAACCTCCAATGTATCTCCCTCCACTTTTCATGTTTATTCTTCTTGTTTCTGTTATTGATTCTGTACTTCCAGGTCAAATCCGCACCCATCACTCCATTGCAGGTCTCTGCGTAGCTAGAAGTGTGGAGGAAGGGCCAGGTGTCCAGCATAGCAAGACTCTTGGTGTGGGGAGGTGTCTTCATGTAGGCTCAAGGCAAAGGACTTGTAGGGACTTTGCCAACAACTCCCCGACCAGGGCCCCCCGCATGAGGTTGGTGGAGTGGGAGCTGAAAGTGTCATGGGCAAAATAGGGCACAACCTACCTCTCCAACCTACTTCCCACCACTCACGTTAACCTTTGGCATCAGCTTCCTCCATTACTCATAGTCCTCTGGACATGCCAAGGACTCTCCTTCCTTCATGTCTTCCCTCTATCCAGCTGTCCCTACGATCCTGTGAACTTGCATTTGATCTCATTGAAATTCAACTGATGGTTCGAACTTTACCTCCTCCCCAAAGCTGCCACCCACCACTCCAGCCTGATGTCATTTCAGACTTCTCTTAATTCCTAAAGCAGCCACTGCACCGTATTTTTAGTTCTTTTAATTAACAATCCTATATTAGACTATGTGAATAATGATATAGATATGATTATCAATAATGAATACAATAGATAGCACACATTATATTATATTGCCATCAATATTACATCACCACATTTTCTTCCAAAATAGATTATAAATTTCTTGAAATCTTAAAATCATCCTCAAGCAAGTATTTTACAAATGGTAGGATGCATAATAGACACTTGTTCATTGAAAGCAAAAATACTCTGTTTGCTGATCTCAGTTTATGCTCTAACTTCTAGAGTATATTATATCCTTGGCTATAAATTTCTAAGATAAATGAGAAGTGGAACCTGGAACGCTTTGCTCCTTCCTCATTTACTGCTCCAGTTGAGATCCTTAAATGAATAAAGGCCCAGAGAAGTTTATGTGGTTCAAACTCCACCCCTTTCTCTGAAGGATGTGGCTCCTTTTGCCAATGAAGAATGCCAAGCCTCAATCCCCTGAGGGTAATTTGACCTGCTAATTATATGCAAAGAATCAGATCCCTAAAAAAGAACTTGACTTTGTTGTCACCTGGGAAATGTCAACAAACAGCATTCTCTCCCTTTGAGTGATCTCTGTGGCTTCTGGCTGGACAAGGAGAGTCAATAGGGAAGCCAGGTGAGTCAAGGGCCTTGGAGTCATCAGAGGCTGGGATGGGTGTGGCGTTTAGTGACTCTCTTGCAATAACTTGGTTCTTGTTGCTGAAATTTAAGAAAAAATTCATCATGGTTCCTTTGTGAAAAGAATCTTGGAAGGAAAATCACCTTTCTGTTTTCTAACTTGGAAATAGAGGAAGAGCTATGCTAAAATTTTGATGGGCATATTAAATTGTCCTTGGTGGCTAGGCTAAGGCCACATCCAAAGCCACTAGTGTGCCATGGGAGGCCATGCCTTCCCTGCCTCTGCTAGATCGGGCTGCAGTTAGTCGAAAGGCAGTGTGATCAATTATGACAACTTATTACTCCACTTAGCCAGCGCTTGCTGTGCACTAAGTGCTTTACATCATTACCTTATTTAATCTTCACTACAACTCTTGGGAACATATTATTATTTCCCTTTTATAGAAAAGAAAGTTGAAGCTCAGAGCATTACTCAGCTTAATAAGGGGTGGGGTTGGGTTTCAAACCCAGGCAAGGTGTCAGCTACCTTGGGTTTTGGTCCTGATTTTCCCACTGTCTGGCTGTGTGACTTAGGAAGGAAAATTCCTGAAACTTCTTTGAGTCTCTGCATCTTTTTCTTAAAATGAAGGGGGCTAGGCCAGATGGTCTAGAACTGCTTTGTCGATGTTGGTTACTCATTGCACGTGGCCCTTGAGTGATAGCTGTTTTGAATTGAGAAATGTTGCAAGTGTATAACACACGCTGGATTTCAAAGACCTAATACAGAAGAAAGAATTTGAGATTGCTCAGTGGCATTTTTAACATTGATTACTTTAAGAAAATGATAATGTTTTTTATATATAAAGAGTTTAATAAACTATATTATGAAAATGAATACTACCTGTTTATTTTTACTTTTTAAAATGTGGCTACTAGAAAATTTAAAATTACACGCGTGGTTCACATTATGTTTCTACCGGACAGTGCTTTCTAGACTTTTCTGATAACTTGCCTCTAGAGGACACGTGTCTCAGTAGTTGAGGTTTCTTTCCACCTCCTTGGGTGTGGAGTTGGTGATGAGAGCAGGACTGAAGCTGAAGAAGGAAAAGCACAGATACACCCAGAGTGACCCATGGATGTGGCACAAGCTCTGACTCCTGGAACCCAAACTGGCCACTCGATTTGGTTACAAATCCACTTGGCTTTGGCAGCATATTGATTATACAAGCAGGTAAGAGTGCAGTCTTGCACTTTTCAGCAAGGACAACCACCGTCCCATTCGCAGGTGGAATTCTTTACCTGTACAATTTCATGTAATCTCACAACCACCCTATGGAAGTAAATCCTACTATGCAGATTTCACAGATGATAAAACTGAGACTCAGAGAAGTTAAGCAACTTGCCTACAGTCATAAAAACTAGTTCGTGATAATGCTGGGTTCAAATATAGGTGTGCTGAATTCAAAAGTTTATAATTATATACATTAGGTAGTATTAGTAATTACTGATTACTAATTAGTAATGCTACCTAATCCAAGTGCTCTCAGTTTCTCCAATTGTAACCAGGCGAAAAATGGAAAAAAGCATCTGCTTTGTGGGTGGGATAGTAGTGCTGGAAAGACTTCCAGAAGGCCTCTGATTCTGCGCAGGGACTATTTATACATCTTGGAAGTCTTGTCTGTCATTATCCACCCCTCAGGCAGGACCGCTCCGCTGGGCTCTGCATCCCAGTGGTTTGGAGAGACCATGCTTTCTAGGAGCTTCAGTTGAATAAAGACAGCAATGATGCAGAGGGAGATAATGATTTGCCATTTACAAAGCCCTACCAGGCAACTGGCTGAGAACTGGAAAGTTTGCCTCCCTTATCCAACGGCGCTCAAACATTCAGGTTTGGCAACTTAAAGGTAGGAGTTTTGAATTTCCTTCTAGAATGTGATGCTGTGTGTATCAGTCAGGGTTCCATCAGCACAGAGAAACCACACAGTAATTTAAATATGAAAAAGTTAATATAAGGAGTTATCAATTATCACAGGGGATTAGAGTAAGGAGGGATTGGCAAGGAATAAGGAAAGAGAGCTCTAAGAATGTAGGCACAACAGATGTAAGCAAATTACACTCAGGGCTGAGATAGGGGCCCAGGGATCAGCCTTCCCTGCACTCCCCTTAGCAAACCAAGGGCTGAGATGCAGGCATGATTGGAGAGAGCACAGCCATCCACGGCCCACTGGATGGACAAGGAGTCGCTGCTGTAATGGAATTTGCTGGAAAACTGCCCTTTGGAACTTGCTGTACCTCAACTCCCTGGGGTGCTAAGGAAAGCTATTCAGGAGGCAGTGTCTCTCCGGAGGTGCTTATTATGAAATTATCTTAGATGATGGGGGAAGCTGCTAGGTGTAGGGTGTTGCTGGCCACCACACACTACAGGAGCCTGGTGCTAGAGAAACTGCCTAATCTCTAGGAGCTGCATGCACTGAAGGAGAGATGCTTGGGAAGCCACCTGTGCTTCAGCAGTTGGCTTCTGGAAGAGCTGCCTGTCCTGCAGAAGCCTGGCACTGAAGAAGCAACCCACACTGCAGGAGCTGGGTGCTCAGGAAATCGTGTGTGCTGTGGGAGTCTGATCCTGTTGAAGCAGCCTATGCTGCAGGAAGCTGCTAAGCTAGAACCCCCAGAACCAGAATGGAAATCTCCTTCCTACTGCAGTGTCTCACCAGGGCTCTCTACTGACAAACCTTAGCATTGCACCAGCTGGCACAGGAAAAATATGTAGAGGGCCCAGATCCATTTTTGCCAAGCAGGCAGTGAAGGATGCATTTGGAGGCAAGAGGCAATAAATTGATAACTGGCACATCACAGGAGAATTGTCTTTAAACGTTAGTATGTATAAGCAATACCTGGGGGGTACTTGTGAAAACCTCAGTCCTGAGACCCCACATTCTGGTTCAGCAAATCTAAGGTTAGCCCTGGAATTCATAGTTTTCACAGGTACCCCAGGAAATTTTTATGGGATACCTGTAGGTAGGTACCACATTTTTTTGATCTGCTACCATCAGTTTTAACTTGGAATATTGCAAAACTCTCCTAACTGGTGTCCCTAATTTCCTTCTTAACCCATGTAGTATATTTTTCATACAATAGCCAAGTGGTCCTATTAAAATATAAGTTAGGAGACATCACTGAGCTGCTCAAAATCCTCCAGTGATCCCTAATATCACTAGAGAAAAAGCTCAAGTCATTACAGGGCCCTGCATGGTTTGGGCCCTACTACCTCTCTCCTAGCACTTTCTCACCTACTCACTCTACCTGCACTACACTGGCCTTCTTGGTGTAACTTGAACACCGCTTACACACTTCAGCTCCAGGACTTGTGCTATTGCAGTTCTTTCTTCCTGGTAAATTTTCCTCCCAGATTTCTGCAAATCTCATATCCTCACTGGCTTCTGGCCTTTGTGCAAATGGTACCTTCTCAATGAGCTCTTCCCTGGCCACCATATTTAAAATTACAACCCTCTTCTTGCACCCTGGCTACTCACTATCCTCCTTCCCTGTTTGATTTTTATCCATATCATTTCCCACCATCTAACTTGTATGTTCCACTTATTTATCTTGGTTGTTTTCAGTCTCCCACTGCAATGTAAATTCCATGAGAAAAAATAATTTTCATTTACTGCTGGACTCTCTGGGGCCTTCAATGGTGCCTGGAACAATGTATGCTCAATGAATATTTGTCAAATGAATGAATGCAGACTGCTCTTTGAGAAACTTCTACCGAATGTATAGATTGTGAGGATGTTGTACTAATAGGCCCACAACAGTTCTTCAACACTTTAAAATTTTCACTTATGCAAACATTAAGGTGGGCCTTCTAAAGGAGCTGCACCTCATGAAAATAGAGCTTTCTAGAATAGCATGGGTGCAATGGATAAAGAGAATGCCTCTCCACCTATTCAGAAGGGTGGGAAGGTAGCCCAGCTCATTGGAAGAGCATGTGGAGTTTTAGAAGGAGAAAACTGCAAATATTCATCATGACTATTTTTGAGCAAAGTCTGCCTTCTCAGCCATGTTGCTTCTGGAAAGTTTCTAGAAGCCTCTGGATTTAGAAGACAAGTCTCCAGATGCAAATACAAGCAGGGCTGTTTGTCTTCTTCCCAGAGCCAACTTTTCTTGTTCTTGGAGGAAGGAAGCGTGCTTGAGATTGGCACTTCCTTCAGCCTCTGGAAATCGTCCTCCATCCCCTTCCCAATTAAACAAACCTCTCCCGCCTGCTCTTAACTGAAGGACTGAGTGAATTCCAAGTGTGGCCTTGCTGAGTGAGTCATATCCCCGTTTTATGTGATCTGGACCTTATTTAGCCAAGGACATTTAAGAGCTTCTGCATGAATTATTTAAGGAAAGGGCAAAGAGAGACCGAGAGGTAGGTCCTGAGATTTGCGCTGGACTCTGCAGAATAAGTTGGAGGCAAGAAAATAGGTGTAGCACATCTCAGTGTGTGTATATATATATATATATACACACACACACACACACATATATATATATATATATATATATATGATATTGGAGGGCCAGCAGTCATTAGTCTCTAGTCTTTAGTCCTATTTTCACAGTAAAATTTGACAGAAAAAGACCATCTTGTGATTGACACAAGATGGAGGGGTAAAAGTGACACAATTAGAGTTGATTTACAGTTACTGGGGCTATTAGATCTAATTATGGAGTCCAGGCAATGCCAGGATGGCCACATCATGTAATATTGAGACTTGCTAACAGGTATCGGCCACTTGCATGCCGTGATATTCTGTTGTTGAGATGACTCCTCTCATAGGAATGCTAGCCTGACAATATCCCGCCTTGTCAGTTCACGAAGAGCTGGAAAATGTATTTCCTCTTCTGAGAGTTGTCACCTCGCCTCATCTTTGGAAGATGTGTTGAGTTCAAATAAGAAACTCCCCATCAATCATCATGAACTTTAAAAAAAATGATCACTTAGTCATTGTTTTATCATCAGTATTTCTAGGTGTGATAATGAGAGATTTGTCTGTCACATAAAAAAACCAAATTAGACAAGGAAAGAAGAACAGTTGAATGAGACTAACTGACCCTCCGGTGCCTCCAAAAACCATAAAACAGGAGGGTAGGTCCATTTTTTCCTGGCCCCATGCCCTTCTGGAATGATCTCCTGGTTTGTTCCACTTTCCTATACTGGTAATATATGTGCTCTCCATGTTGCCCAATCCAATGGCTGTTCTCAGGCTATGTTGTATTCTACCAGCAGCATTTGACAGGGCTGATCACTCCCTTGGACTTGAAACGCTTTCTTCATCTGGCCCTGACACCCCTCTCTTCTGAGTATTCATTTTCTTCAGTGGCTGCTCCTTCTCCACCTCCTTGCAGTTAGAATGCAAAGATTTAGTAAAGACCTCCTCTCTGTTGTAGCTGATCCCTGCCGAGATAACTTCATTCAGGGTCATGGTTTCAAATACCATCTTCCAAGAACTTCCAAATTCACATCTCAAAGCTCAACTATTCCCTGAACTCAGATAACAGATGGTTTTTCACTTGACACGTCTACTTTGATGTCGGATAGATATCTCAAACCTGTCACTCCCCGAAACACGCCCCTGATTTCTACTCCCCTCAAAAAACTTCTCCTTGTAGTTTTCCCATCTTTGCAAGTGAGGAGCCCCTCTTTCTAGCTGCTCAATGCCAAGAAGCTTGGAGCTATCCTTGACCCTTTCTGCCATACCCCATTTCTGATCCATCAGCAAATTCTGTTGGCTCTATGTTCAAAATCCACCTGGAGTCTGACCACTGCTCACCACCTCTGCGACCTAGATCTTGGCGTTATTTCTCCTCTCTGTTATTGCTTAGCTCTCAACTGGTCGTTCTGCTTCCACACATGTCTCTTGGATAAGAGTACAGTCTCAAGACAGTCACTGGAGTGATGCTTTTAAGATGTAAATCACATGCTGTCTGCTAAAAACCTCCCAGTGACTTTCCATCTCAGCCAGCTTAAAAGCCAGAGCTCTGCAGAGCCCTGAAGGCCCTGTGTGATCTGTTCTCACCCTCAACTCTCTAATCCAATCTAATCCACGCTCACCTTACTCCCACCATGCTGGTCCCTTGACTTCCCTTGGACACCCCAGTCCCCTTCCCAGCTCAAGACTTCACCTCCGCTGTGCATTCCTCCCTGGAAAGCTCCCCAATGACTTAATGGCTTGCTTCCTCATTCTTCCAAGGTCTCTGCTCAAATTTCACCTTACCTGTGAGGCATTCTCTGACCACCTTAAAAAATAGCCATCTGTCTTAGGCAGGTTTTGCTACCTACGATGCAAATAATGGCAAATAATAACACAATCCCCCCTCTGTGTGTTGTCCCCTTCCCATGTCATTGTGTTCCCCCCACCCCTACTCTGCTCCATGTCCTCCCCCTACTGATTTGTCTCACTCGGTGACAGGACATGTATTTACTTGTTTATTTATTATGTGGCTCCCTGTGGTGAAATACAAGCTCCACAAGAGCAGAGGAACTTTGTTGACTGGGTTCACTGCTCTGTTCTAGTTGCCTAGAATATCACCTGGCACAAAGAAATTGTTTGATGAATATTCATTCGGCTAATGAATATATAAATAGAAAGCGGTTAATGGTAAATTAGGATGTGCATAAAGAATGGCACTGTGAATTTAGGAGGGTTAGATGGAAACGGATGCCTTTAGGAGGACAAGTTCAGGAGGGCGGTGATAGTGCCTCTCTCCTTAGATAACTTGCAGCATGGAGGCTTAAGTGTCGCCTGTCCATAGTCAGTTTGGTCCTGTGTTTAGCTGGCTTGGCCACTTACCAGTTGTTTGTCTTTGCACAAGATATTTAACCTTGCTAAGTCTCGGTTTTTCTTAACTATAGACTAGAAATAATAATAGAACCTACTTTGAGACTATTATGAAGAAAAACATGTTAAAAATGTTTTCAGCATCGTACCTGGACATAATAAGCGCTCAATAAACCTTGCAATCATTATTTTTGTTGTGTAAAATAAAATGTTGGCTGGATGCACCCCAAAATATCAACAATGGCTAGCTTGAGGTTTGGGATTGTAGATGATTTTTATTTCCTTCTTCTGGTTTCTATTTTCCCAATTTTTTTTTTTTACAATGAATCAGGATTATTTACTATATGAAAACAAATGACAATTATTGCTTTTTAAAAAAGAATTATACCAGTGCAGCTGTGTTTTGCTTGGGTTGGGTCAAGTAGACCAATTTGAATGGGTTTGATGGTCTCCTCAGGTTCCTATCAGCCTTGTGATTCTGCTATTTCTAAACCAAATGGGGGCATGTAACAGCCAGCACTCTGAGGACATGAGTGGCAGGAAGCAGGGACAAGAGAAGCCGGAGAAAAGCAGCAAGCTTATAAAACTAAAGAGGTCCACATGCTAACGCAAGGAGCTTCTGAGTCTAGGTTTCCATTTCATGGCTTGGGATGAGTTTAACATTAGGGACTCCAAGCTGGGGAAAAACAGAAAACACAAATCAATTCCACTTTGGTTCTAGCACGAAAAGGTTTCATAAGGAGGCAAAGTCTGTAAACAGGCTCTTGAGAGAACCTGGATTCTCATGTGTTATACTGTCATGTGTTGTAGTGTTGACAGTTGTACTGTCCAGTAGAAATAGAATATGGGCCTCTCGTCATTTTAAATTTTTCTAGTTGCCACATTTAAAAAGGATAAAAAGAAAAGCAGCTGAAGTTGATTTTAATAATGTATTTTATTTAAACCAATGTATTCAAAATATTATGTCAACATGTATTCAGTATGCAAAAATTATTAATGAGATCCTTTACATTTTTTTTGTGTGTATGTATGAAGCCTTCCAAACTCAGTGTGTATTTTATGTTCGCAGAACACTGTGATTCAGGCTGGTCACCTTCCCAGCCACCTGGATGGGACAGTACAGCTATTGATCATGCAGGTGCCCCTCCAGGAATGGAGATTCCCAAGAGTCAGCCAAACTCTTCTCTTTTTCCTCTTCTATCTTATCACTCCCCTCTTCTCAGAGGGCCTCCGATGTGTCTGGCCATTTCCTGCCAGGATCGTTCTCTGATGCTGCCAACCTTTCCCAGAAAAGGAGTGGTTCCTGGAAAAGACAGGGCCTATTGAGAAATTCAGAGGGGCAGGAAGTGAGCCATGTTGAGGACACTCCTGTGTCACCACCCTGTGCTGTTGGAGTCGCTGAGGAAACTGTGTGCAGGCAGCAGGTAGCTGGTGGCCAGCTTGGCTGGGTTGAGAAACCTTCAAGGTCAGCAGAAAGCCCCGGCAGAGCTCGGCAGGGAGCAGTGCTGTGGTTTGGCTACCTGGCTGAGCAGGTGACCTTCACGTGCTTGTCCCTCCTTGCAGCCTCGCTCCCTCCTACGTGTCTGCAGGAGCCCAGCCTCCAGCCCTGCACACGTGGTGGCCTGCGTGTCCCTTTTCTCCCAACGAAAGGGAATTCAAGATAAAAAAGTATGTTGTTTATCTTGCCTGGGGGACTCGACTAGTACATTTGTCAGCATTGAAGCCGGAGTTTAAGCGTGACTAGCTACTTCATTTGTCACAGGGGTATATTTATCTGTGTTTGGAAGATTTAATTTTTTTTCCCCAACGAAGAACTGTATAAATAGGTCTAATGAGCCTGGAGGGCTCTCATTTGCTTTCGCAGTTTCTAGCAAGCCGGGAAATCTCAGGGTACCCCCCCCTCCGCCTCTCGGGGCTCCGTGCTGCCCGCCAAGCCAGCAGACTAAGGCCAGCTCTGTCCCCGTTCTGCACGGTGCCCACGGCCCTGGGACCCTCAAGTTCTCTCATGCAGGGGGCTTCCGTCTGGGAATGCTTAGTTAAGATGATTTTTTTTCTTTATACTTATGATAATCTGCATAAGCTTTTGTTTGTGTAGCTGGCAAAGTGCTCTCCAGATAAAGAGAAGGACATGGTTAATATATATGAATAGAAGAGTAACACTGGGGGCTGCTGGCTCCAGCGTCTGCTCCTGGCTTTCCTAGATTCTTTCCTTTATTAGGAGAGTTTCTGTCCAGGTAAGGGCCAGTGTTAGTTCCAGCAGAGCGTGCGTGAGAGAGGGCCGTGGACAAGGGTAGAGAGGATGAGGAGGGGGAGTCAGAGACAGCAAGGCTGTGGTCCAGAGAGGAGAAGGAGGGTGTGGATGGAAAGAAGAGAGATAAGATTTTTAAGAAATTAGAAAAAAAAAGGGAGTTAGTGAGGAAGAGAGAAGAGACAGAGAGGATGGAGGGAGGGAAAAAGTGGGGTGAAAGAAAGAATATTCTAGACGTCTTTGCTAGAAAAGACCCCAGAGATCCCATTTTTATTTTTTAGCTGGGGAAACATTTGAGAGTAGTCAAGTGACTTGCCTGGGACCATGCACGGTTATTGGCCTAACCAGGCTGTCATTCGTGGCTCTGTCCTCTGGGGCACCTCTAGGAGGAGGAGTAAAGAGAGGCATATGCAGGGAGCCGTTGTAGAACTTTGTGGGTTCTTGTGTCAATTTGTGTGTCGACATTGTTGATCCTGGGGAAAGAACCTCTCCCCAGCCCCCACACGGCTGCCCACTGGTCGCTGTGGCTGTCAATGCTGTTCTGGCCACTTATTTGGAATAAGTGTTCTCTATTCTGGTTTAAGTTTTCACATCACCTGGGTAAGGTCAAGAAAGCAGGAACCCTGCTCCACATTTGCAACCCATTAAAAAAAAAGAAAGTCAGGATACTTCCTTCCCTTTGGGAATAGCCAAGCTTATTTCTTGGGGTTCTCATGTTAGTAGAACACACTTTGAGAATTTCTCTATTAATACAAACTACACCACACACACACACACACACACACACACAGAGGCACAGACACACACACTAGGTGGGAGCCAAGTAGCATAGGTTCTAATCCCAGCTCCAGCAGGAGTTTGCTAACCCTTTTACATCTTGCCTTAGTTTTCTTTCCTGAGGAATGGGCAGGTTGACCTGCTGACCTCTGACCTCTGAGGCCCCTTTGGCTGCCATGTCCAATGACTGCAGAGGCAGAATCGTTTCAGGGAAAGAGCTTGGGCTGATTTACTAGCCGTGGAACTAGACAATTTTTAAACTCTTTTTGGCCCCCCATCCCCAATGGTGAAAAATAAATGGGGCTTATCATTGCTACATCACAGAATTTTAAAGTTGAGATAATTTGTATAAGGGAGTGGCCAGCAAGGCCTTGGTATGGTAGAGTAGGGATCGGTCTTTATTTTTCATTTTTCTTGTTTGTTGTCTATTTCTTTAATCTTAAGACTTTTAGGCTAAAACTGGATCCTTCAGCTTTGTCAAAGCTGACTGTGATCATCTCTTCCCAACTTTGCGTTCAGTCCTGTCTCCTTGGTAGCCTGAAATTAGACATGGCGGGAATATGTACACCATGGAAATTGGCAAATGTTGTAGATCAAGGTTTTTTTTTTTTTTTTCTCTCCCTGAAAAGTCAGTTGTTAAACATTGCCAGCATTCCACTGGGCCTGATCTTCCTGTTTCATTTAGGTTCACTTTGATTTCTCTGGATTTTGAGCATATATTCATTCATGTAGCAACTACTTATTCTGAGCTTACTTTGCAGAAGTAGTATTGATAGAGTTGCCAAATAAAATACAGGATGTCTAGTAAACTTTAATTTCTGATAAATAATGGACTAAATGCCTTAGTATAAGTATGTCTCATGCAATATTGTGGATGTGTTCATACAAAAAAAAATTTTTTTTTTTTTTGAGACAGAGTCTCACTCTGTTGCCCACGCTAGAGTGCCGCGGCGTCAGCCTAGCTCACAGCAACCTCAAACTCCTGGGCTCAAGCGATCCCCCTGCCTCAGCCTCCCAATTAGCTGGGACTACAGGCATGCGCCTCCATGCCCGGCTAATTTTTTCTATATATTTTTAGTTGGTCAATTAATTTCTTTTTATTTTTAGTAGAGACGGGGGGGGGGGGTCCTCACTCTTGCTCAGGCTGGTTTCGAACTCCTGACCTTGAGCGATTCACCTGCCTCGGCCCCCCCAGAGTGCTAGGATTACAGGCGAGAGCTACTGCACCTGGCCGAGACTAGTTTTAAAAGAGGCTCCTCTGCATCCTCTCTCCTGTCAACCTGCTCTGCTTCTGGGGAGGCCTCAATGAGGCCTGTGTGCAGGGCTCCCTCCCTCCTCCGTGGGCCCCGGATGGGCCCACCTCAGCTAGGCTGTGGAGCTGCTCTCCCAGGCGGTGGGGGGCTGGTAACCCCGAGGTCCCGCAGACCCCGACCTTGCACCTAAAAAGGATACATTGTTTTCAAACACAGCTTCCTATTCCTTCCAGATAAACCACCGCGTTAACAATGCGTCCAGGTTGTAAAATGTTGGCCCGGGTTTCGTTTTTAGCAGCAAACTTTTTGTCAACAGATTGGCATTTTCCTCTCCATTCACGAGGGCCCGGCTCTCCTTTCAGGGCTGGCCACCTGCCCCTGGGTACCCAGAGACACGCACACTCAGGCTCGGTGCAGCCTTGCAGCGTTGATAACAGTGTTATTATTAGACGTGGCCTCTGGAATCCCGGAGTTCACTCCCAAACAACAGCTCCTGTGGGCAGAATGAAAGAGCAGCTCCAGTTATCACGGTGGCGGCGGCAGGATCCATTACCTCCAGGGCCTGTGAGCACCCAGGGCCCCTGAGAGCCGTCCCTGGGGCCCAGCCCAGCCATCTGGCCCCTCCCCGCCACACCCCGCCACCCTCACCTCCCACCTCCCTCCCTGGGACGGCCCGATCGGCCCCAGACCTGACGCAGGGCTGATTTGATTCCCTGACACCTTCCTTCTGTCCTTTGCCACTTTCTGTTCCCCGTCCCATGAGTCTTCCATCCTCTTCCCCGAGGCCTTTCAAAAACCATGCTCAGAACTCACCTGGCCCAGGTGCGCTCCGCACTGCAGACGCCCAGAACACTGACTTAGCAAAAATGTACTTCCTTATTTGTCAGTTTCTTCCTAAGGGTGCTTTAAGATGCGTGTATGTTTCCATCACAAAATAAACGCTCTCAGGTATTTTTATGTGTCTTCCCAGACAGATGGTAAATGGGGAACCTCCCCGATGCCCCTGGTGCCTAATGATAACAGAGTGTGATGTCCTTCAGGGCAAAAAAAGTGTCTCTTTCTCCCCTATCGAGGTGTGAAATATTTGCGGTCAAGTGCGCTAATCTTAAGCGTGCAGCTCAATGTATATTTACACATACGCAGACATATGTATGGCATGTGTGTATATGTGTGTGTGTATTTGTGAACCAACCCCTAGATCAAGACTCAGAATATTTCCAGTTTCTTCCAGCCAATGCCCACCCCAACCCCTGAGATAACTGTTTTGACTTCTATGAAATGTCTTAAATGTCTTTTCCTCCCACATAGCAAATGCTTGATAAACATATTTTTTTTTTTATTAAGACGTGTTATGCTTTGTGCCCAGTGGGTGCTGCAGAACCCTGTGTTCAATCGACTGGCCAAGGTCTGCTCTCGTCTTTTAAGGAGTTAATCGCATTAGCCTGGGGTTGTATTTCAGTAGCTTTGCTCGGTGCTGGATTTAAACACAGCAGAAACCAAGTTAAGGGCAGTGCTGTTCTGTGTATCAGTATGCCCACTGAGCCAAGGAGACCCATTTATTTTTAATTGAATTAAATTGCTCACAAAATGAAAGTAGCATACTTTCATTAATATTTAATTACATACAGTGTTAAACAATGATCACAAAGAAAACTTTGCAGGCTTTTTTTTTGTCCCTGCTTTTTTTTTTTTTTTTTACTTTGTTAAACAAGATACTCTTATTAGCTGTTTTATGCTTGGAATTTTAAGGGCCCTGCTCTTATACCACTTGAGAAGTGCTTAATTGGCAGGACTGAGCTGAGGGAGGTGGCAGATTGGCTATGACGTTGGCCACAGGCATTGTGTGTATGTGTGTGTGTGTGTTTGTACACATATATATGCATTAGCTTCAATCGCTAGGCTACAGAGAGATATTAATGGGAATAATCAGGCTTCTAGCAAAGAAAGTACACATTCTAGATATCTTGAGGTGAACCAGGCATGCCTATTCCTTCCAAAAAATTATGTATATAATGAGAAAAGACATTCCTCTTTGCCAAGAGGTCATCCCAAAAGAAAAAGTTCTGTTTTGGACGATAGCTTATTTCTGCATATTATCAGATTGTTCTGACATCATAGAGCAGTGATTCTCAAACTTCAGAATACCTAAAAATTCCCCGAGGTCCTTGTCAAAATACAGCTTACCTGGTCACATGGCCAGAAATTTTAATCCAATAGGGACCAGAGGATCTGCTTTTCTACACATGTCCAATGAGTTGATTTTGATACCGGGCTTTGGAAAGCCACACTTTGCAAACCATCGTCACAAAGAGTAGAACCTAGAAGAGAATTGAAGAGATGAGCTAGTCTTATTTTTAGCAGTGGGACTGGTTTTCAAACCCAATCTCATACAGAACACCAATAGATAAAGCGAATGAAAGGATTGTTTGTTGCTGTGAGCAAAATGATGGTGGGGTCCCATGACCTCCCTGGCTTCTTACTCTCTTCCTCTTGTCTCCCCTTGCCTCTCCCTGGGGGTTAGAGTCACAGAGCTAAAGCACGTGTAGGCACAGCTTGAAAACTCCTGAGTCAGTCTTATTAGTCAGTACATAATGGAGGTTTTGACTCGTTAGGTAACGTCATGCAGGAATTGTCTAAGATGTGTCCAAAGATAAAGTTGCTTCCTGGAGAACTAGACAGAAAGAAGCCCCGTCATAAGAAGGGAATTAGCAGTCATTGGTTGCCACGTGGCAGGGATATTCCTTTGTTCATGGGCACTGGGGATACAGCAGCAGGGGACAAGACAGACAGGGTCACTGTCCTCTCGAAACACGTATGCTAGCAGAGGGACAAACATGGCACATAAGAAAGGAAACACATAAAGGCTGGGAAGGATGTGAAAGAGTCGTGTGTTAGTCAAGGAAGGTATCCCAGCAGAGGCGACGTGTAAGCTGAAAGCTGAATGATAAAGGGGAGGGCCTCGTGGGAGGACTTGAGGGAAGGGGATTTGGGCAAAAGAGCCAAGAAAATGGTAGGCGATGTAGGCAGAGAGGCTGGCAAAAGCTAGGTCCAACTCCCAGGCCAGGAGCTGGGGTGATATAAAGGCAATCTAACTTTGGGTATGGCATTGGGTTCATGATAATGGCAGGCTGTATTCTCCAAAGGCAAATGGAACAGCATCTCTCATCTCTCACTTTCTTCTGCAGTGTGATTTCGCCTCTGTCCCACCAAAAGAGTGGACTTTTACCCTTTCGAATCTAAGCAAGACCTGTGATTGCTTTGACCAATAGAACACAGCAGAAGCGATGCTGTGCCCATTTCAGGCACAGCCCTTAAGTGGCCTGGCGGTCATTGTCTTGTCTCCTACTTCTTGGACCATTCACTGTTGGAATTCTCCCTCTTAGCACCCAGCCGCCATACTGTGGGAAGACCTTGCCACTCAGGGGGACCACGTGTGGGTGCCCTGATTCACAGTGCCGACTGCACTCCTGGCTGTTAGTCAGCATGAAATGCCAGTCTGGAGTAGAGGTCATTTTGGATGCCCAGCCCCACTGAGCCGTCAGACGGCTGCAGCCCGGCCGACACCTGACTGTAAGTGCAGGGAGAGATCCTAAGCAAGAACCACCCAGCAGAGCCCAGTCAGCCCTAAGAACCAGCGGAAATAGTAACACATTATAGTTCTAAGCCATTATATTTTGGGGTGGATGCTTATTCAGGAATAGATATCCAGACCAATGACTATTCAACACAGAGATGCCCTGATAACATGAGTCTGAGCTGCCAGTACAGCTCTCTTCCCCACCCCCCCATATCATGTTTCCATAAACTTCTTAGCGGAGGAGTTCTCAGCCATTGGGAAGGGCTTTTAAGACAACCCACTATCAAAACCTTAGTCGTTTTCACTTTGGTGTGAATAACTCCTTGCCCTAAGAATTTTAGTGTTCTGAAATGGTTCTTTTCTTTCATTATATTCTCCTCTTTTTCTGGGGAACTTAACCATCATAGAGAAACGAGCGACTGAGTCCAGAAAATCCTCCCCAAAATAGAATTTTTCTTGGGCAGAGAAGATTGCTTTGGATTAGTTGTACACCTAAGGTTTGATAGGAAAGCAATGAGCTTTGAATTCAGAAAGAGATGAGGTTGATTTTCTGTTCTATCACTTCCAGATTGTGTAATTTGGGTCAAATAACTTAAACTTTCTGTGTCTTTTTTCCCCATCTAGGAACTAGGAGGATAATACTGAATAGCGGTGGAGCAGGGACTAAATGATATTTTCGCGGAGTGCCTGGTGCACAAAAGGCACTTGGAAGCTGTTACTTCGATCCTGCTCTCCTCCGTTGCTCTCTGGTTTCTCCTCTTGTCCACCCCTGTCCTCTCTATCCCCCTCTGATAGGACCCAGGGCTTTGGAGCACAACGAAGGAGGGGGCTGGGCAAATGAGAAAGCCACAGACGGAGCCTCGAGTCCAACAGGCATGACGCTTGGCTTAGTCACAGAGGCTGGAAGGAGTGCAAAGGTCCCCCTCAAAAGTCCTTGGAGGCTTGCATTTCTCCCTTTGCTGGGTGAGTCATGATCTTGCGGCTATTCCAGGTTATTGTTAATTAGCCTTTTAGTTTACAAAGCACTTTCACATACCTTATTGCATTTGATCTTCACAATAACCACAGGGCAGTTATTATTTTCCTCATTTTGCAGAAGAGCGAAGTGACACTTGCAATGGTTAAGAACTGAGACCACAGTGAGGAAGAGGCAGAGTCTTTACTTGAACCCAGATCATCTTGCTCTTCTATTAGTGCAGTTTCCACTCCTCTCACGCTATCCTATGTAAAGAATTGTCAAATTGGTACCATGAAAATGGTTTGCTCATCAAGAGATGTCTGTCATATGAACTTTTTAAAAGGTACCTCTGGGAATAGAAAAATAAGTAAAAATCATAGCCCCTGCTTCTGGAATTCTGCCATTTAGGATAAAGATGAGAAAAGAGCTTTCTGGCCAATACTTGCTACCTTTCTAGGTCTCTCCCTTAAGTACTCTGACTCCAACAATGCCAATTACGCGCCAGGATGTACATTCCTTGATCCTACCACAATTTTATTGTCATACACTTAACTTAATGTCCTTGTTTCTCTTCTTCCCTGCTTGAGATTCTAAGGTCCGCCATTAGAGTAACTTCCGTGGGAAACATTCTAACTCTCTTGACCCTTCTCTCCTCATCAGACTTGTCTGGCAAAACCCCAGTCCTGGTTAAATTTAACTCTTAATTTACAAGGCACCTGCACCTTCCTTGCTGAACATTGTTGGAGAAAAATAGACCCTATGATGAGTTACCTCAGTTTAAATTTGGATGGCTAACTTCAAGTTTGCTCTCAGTGTTGGCTGCCGATTCTACTATAATTCCCTAAACCATTCATTTTCTTTTTGGCTTAGACACCTATTTCACACTCTCTACTCTTTCCTTAAGTAGTCAATGTCTCCCCCCTCATTGTGTTCAGAAGGGGAAATTCCATAAACTTCACAACCACATCTACCCTCCTCTCTGCCTTTGTGCCGTGGGCTCCACCTTGAACTTCCAGATTCCCAGCTAAGGCAAACCCTTCACCTTCACTGCTTATACTACCAGCAGCCTTGAGTCTTGCTACTCAAGGACATCACCCTGCTTTATCCATTTCTTCCTTTCCACTGCGTCAGCCCCATGAGCATACAACCACTGCGGTTTCTTTCCCATCTTCAAAAAATTCCCTGCCTTGACCTCTTATTGCCCTTTAGCGTCTTCCCTGTTCTCTGTTTTCTTTATGGCAACACTCAAAAGAGTTGGGGAAATCCAACGTCACAATTCCTCTTCAGTCCTCACTTCAGTCCAGTCTGCCTTTCTTCTCCACCAAACCACCAAAACTGCTTTCATCGAGGTCCATGTTTCTAAATTCACTGGTCACCTCCCAGTCCTCATCTTCTTTGTCTCTCAGAAATACCTAACTACGCAGATGATATCCTCTGACTTCCTCTTTTCTGAAGCATCCCCTTTGCTAGGCTCTTGGGATGCCAGATGTTTCCCGATTTTTTCCAACTCGCTGGCCACTGCTCTTTCTCCTTCACTGGTTCCTGTTTCCCTCCCTGACTGCTAAACATTGAAGAGCACCACGGCTTCATCTTCAGACCCCTTCTCTCTTTCCTTTGTGCCTGCTGCCTTAATGAATTTGTCCTAATCTTTTCCAATAAGATGATGACTTCCTGTAATGGGCTGAAGAGTGTCCCTTTCCACCCAAATTCATATGTTGAATGAAGCCCTAACCCCCAATGTATCTGTATTTGGAGACAGGGTCTTTAAAAAGGTGATTAAGTTAAAATGAGGGTGTTAAGGTGGCCTCTAATCCAATCTGACTGGCGTCCTTATAATAGGAGGACATTTGAACACACAAAGAGACACTGGAGATGTGTGTGCAGAGAGAAATGACCAACTGAGGACACGGTAAGAAGGAGGGCCGCTTGCTAGCCTCAAGAGAAACCAGACCTGCCAACATCTTGATCTTGGACTTCCAGCCTCCAGAACTGTGAGAAAATGCATTTCTGCTGTTAATGCTGCATAATCAGTGGTATTTTTTTAAAAATTATTTTGGTCTTTTGAAACTAATGCACTTTCACATTTATATTTCTAGCTCAGAACTCTCCCTAGAACTGCTATATCCAACTGCCTACTTGACATTTCCACTTGGATATATCATAGGCATCTGAGACTCACAATGATCTCCCCGTACCCCCAAACCTATTTCTTAAACAGTCTTCCACATTTTAGTAAATGACAACTCCAAACTTCTTGCTTAGTCCAAAAATGTTGGAGTCACCCATGACTCCTCTCTTTCTCTCTCTCATTTCCTCCCTTGATGTTCCATATTGAATTTGTAGCAAATATTTCCAGTTCTACCTTAAAAACTATACCCAAAATATGTTATTTTCCACCACCATCATGCCGCCACCTTGGTCCACACCCTGTTCTCTGTCACCTGGGTTAGTCCAGATGCTTCCTATCTATTCCTCTTCTTCCTGCCCTCACCACCTTCTCAGTTTATTTATAACCCTGTGGCCAGAATGACCCCATGAAGACATATGGGGTCATGCCACTCCTCTACTCAAAACCCTGCAATAATTCCCATCTTGCTCAGAATGAAACTGAAGTCCTTGCAATGATTAACCTCTCTGATCTTCTTTCCCACCCTTTTTCCTCCCACTCTTTTGGCTTCAGAATAACTGTCCTCCAAATTTTCTTCAGATGTATCCTGGCATTCCTGCCTCAGAACCTTTGGGCTCACGACTTCCTTGGCCTTGTGTGCTCTTCCTCTCACAGACCTTTATCTCCTTTGGGCCTTTGTTTAAATGACATCTTCTTGGCCACCTCTCTACCTCTGCCTGGCATTGCCTGACTCATCTTCTCCTGTTTATTTTTCTCCACATATCTAATTTTTTATATTTTTTTTCTTATTTATTTACTCAGTGTCTGTCTCTCTCAACTAGTGGGTAAGCTCCATAGGTGGAAGTTGAGAGTAAGTTTGAGGTGAGGCTTTCTATGTTGTTCTTGCTGTATTTTTAGTGCCCAGAAGAGTGCCTGGCTCACAGTGGGTACTCAGTGAATAAATTCAACTCACTGGGTGAATGAATCCGTGAATGAAACTAGTGAAAGTGTTGAAGGTTAGGCTGAGTAGTCTATAATAAATATGATAGTAAGAGAGAGCATATAGAGGCTCTTTGGGAGAAGAATTTATTGACTGTGGTAGCTGAGGAATATGATTTACACTAATAATTGTAATAACTTCTGTTCCTTCTGCCTTTTCTCCATTTAAAGTTTTACCTGGCAAATTTTTACCTGGACCTAACATAGTAGACTTTAGCCATGTTTAACCTACCCTGACTGCTCAGACTAGAATTAACCCTCAAGTCTTCCCAGAGCCCTCTTCTATGCCTGTCAACGTTGTTTCTATCTTAATCACACTGATTACTACTAAGTTTTTACATGTCTGTCTCCTGTACCACTAGACTGTGGGCCCCTTGAGATCAGGGACTATGATGTCTGAATCCTGTACCTCCTTAACCTAGCATGACACGTAGCACACCTATCTAACATGTATTTGATTTCAGTAACTTTAACACAGGAAATACAGATTTTCTTCAGGTATTATAAATAGAGAAAGAATTTATTGCTAAGAAACATTAGATTCCAGGTCATGAGAGAACTTATAAATTTGGTGATTGCTGGATGGTCTGAGGTCTTTGGGGAATTGAAAGGAATGAGAGCTACCAGAAGACCACATTTGAGCAAGTTTTGTCTTAACTCAAAAAGAAATGGAAACATAGATGAGGGCAACTGTAGACCAGTGAGTTTGACAGTATGGTGCTATAATAGATTATCCTTGGGAATTTCCTAAGAAAGAAAGTTATATTCGCCAAGAGCCAGGGTGTGTTCATAAAGAATAAGTCATATTGGAATAATTCCATGTCTGTCTTTGACAGGGAAATTACATTGGTGGATACAGGTTTGGCAACTGAGGTAGTGGACATGGTGCCTCATTACTTGATATTTGGGATGAGATGGAGAAAGAAGGCCCTGGATGGAGGGAGGGAGAATAATATGGCAGTTAAAAGCACAGATTAAATCATTGCTCTGTCAGTATCTTTTTATATGTGACCTTGCACAAGTTATGTAAACTTTTAGCAGCCCCAATCAAATTTATTAACCATTTATTGAGAGCCTACTATGTGGTAGTCATTAGGTCAGGCACCATAAAAAAATTACAAAAATGACTGAAGTGTGAAGCTTACTTGTTAGAAGGTCTTTATGTGATAGCTAAATTGTTTTGAGAATCCTCAACAGTTGGTCCCACTTTATCTATATAAAAAATGAGTAGGAACATTGGTGGTCGAGAGTGAGAAGGTTGAGAAGAAGATAGGAGATTAAATGAGAGAGAGAACTCAGAAATATAATGGGGGCTGGAGCCCTAATATAAAGGATGGTTAGTGAACATTCACTGATGACATGAATGAATACATAACTCTCAAAAATGGAGGAGTTAAATATTTAGCTTTGCTGTCTGCTCTGAGGACAATCACATGAGCCCCTTGTCATCACAACTGAAATTTTCAGTGGCGTCTGGTGCTATAGGAGAGTCTGGTGCAAAGACTATAGCAACTTTGTTGGGTGAGAGATGTTGGGGTAAAGTAAGGAAAGAGTCATTTTCCACTTGGGGGTGCACAAGGGGTATAAAATGTGAACGGCCACACAAGGTGAACTACGAGGGGGATTGGAAATTCATCAGAAGCAGCAAATAAGGACCAGAATGACTAGCTGAAATGTTAGATTCCCCAGAAAGCTCCGGAAACACTGGGAGAAACCCCAAGTTTCCTCCTACATGGCGAAAGGGGATTTGAGCCAATTTTTACTGAAACCCACGACACAACCACAGTGAGCTGAAGAACCTGGGGTCAGACAGGCAGCTGATATATTGTTTCACAAAGAAAAGAGAAATGCAATTTGATAAAGCAGTCAAATGTGGGAAGAGGGACAAACCAGAAGAATTCAAAGATATCACCAAAGTTACCTTTGAGCCAATGGAAGACAGTGTAGTGCTATTGATGAATGGGAAAGTGGTAAGTGATAGCAAGAGGGTGCTTTGGGCCATATGGAATTAGCAACGATGGCAGAATATTTTAGAGGAGATACCCTAGGGGCAGTTGGAAATACAGGGCCAGGGCTCAGTAAGATTTGGGGATATAAACAGGAGATTAGGTTAGGGGTGATAATGGAACCACGAAATGGAAGCCTTTACGAAGATTGATGTGTGATATCCAAAATTAAGAGATGACAGAAAGCCAAAGATAGGGGGAAAAGAGGAGGCAGGAAGCTAGGAGGAGAGCCAAGAAGTTAATACAATGGAAGCCCAGGAAGAAGAGACCCTTGATAAGGGATTGATCAATAGTATCAAATGCAGCAAAGAGGCGGACGGAGGAAATAGATAGGGCGACACCTTCAGTATTTGTATTCACGTGTGTACAAAATATTTTACTTTTGGATGCAGACTTACAGGATTCAAACATCATGATCATCATCAAATTATGGTCCTGTTAGGAAAAATTCAGGGCTATGGAAAATATTTACATTTCTTAAAGATATTTCTAAAGAGATCACAATCTAAAAAGTAAAGGCAAAGATTTGATCGGCACAGACACATACACAGATCAAATAATTATGACAGTGTTTGCCCAGCATGAGATATTTCCAAGCTCTAGCTTATGAGCCTCGAAAAGAATATTTGATTAAAATAAATTTGAATTCAATCAAAAACTTTAGATTGTTCTTTAGAGTGCAACATAAAAAGATGTTCTTGGAGACCAGGCAGAAATAATTCAAACATAATATCCAAGACATACATACTTTAAAGGGGCACTAGTATTTAACCCCCCCCCCCCCCCCGTTGCAAAATCTAGCACTTAAAAATCTAGTAGAAAATCGACAATCTGTATATCTGATTGCTGATGTTTTGCAGAAAAGTAATCATTCTGATGACTAGACATCCTTATTTTTCAATATTCTTTCTCCAGCCTTCCATTGGGAATTTCTCCCTGGCCACCTGCCTCTGAGGATTTCTCAGTTCCTTCCATGGTTCCTCTACCCTCCTTCTCTCTGAGATCCTTTCCTATTTCTCCTTTGCTCTTCTCCATCCCCCAATTCCTGTTTGTTTCTTTCTTTCTTACATACAGAATTCCAGCTATTTCTCTGTTTTATAGGTCTTCATCTTCTACCCCACGGGACTTAACCAAACAGAAATGCTTTCTTTTGTTATTTGGGAGTCAGGTAAGTAGTTGTATGGGAATTGTGGAAACAAGAAACCAAAAACGAAGCACAAATTGTCTTTTTTCTATTTTTACGATTCTACCTAGGCTCTGTCTGCAGACTAGCTCATTGCTAATGTGTGGTGGTGGCCTTGGTGATGAGCCCAGTGTGGCCTCCAACTTTAGCAAATGCAATTGATCAATGACCCCAGCTGCTGTGCTCTGAAATCCATCACCACATTCACACCAAGGCTGCTCTTCCCACGGCTTCTCCCGGCCAATGACTGAGTGTGGCAGAGATGCTAAGATAGGTTGGACCCTGCGAGACACCGTACTTCTCTGATGGCTGACTTTGCTCCGAGGTCTTGCTGAGACATTCTCAGACTGCATGGCTGGCTAGGATGCTTCTACCCAAACTACTCTCCTCTCCTGCTCTTAGGTCAGGCTTGCATCAACCCAAAGCTCTTCCAGCTTTCCTGTTTCCTTCAACATTTTCTACCATAGGCCTTTTCCCTAATAAAATTTTTGTGCCTCTGATCTCATCTTGGCGTCTGCTTCTCAGAGGATATGGACTAACTAACACATGAAAGAGCAAGACTTACAATTCTGGGGGTCCTAAACCATGGTATTCTCACTATCATTTGGTTCTGCTCACACGACCTACCATGTTTCCCTGAAAATAAGACCTACCCATAAAATAAGCCCTAGATGGATTTCTAAGCCTTACCCCGAAAATAAGACCTAGTGATGGGCGTGGCTAGGCAGTGTATCTGCACAATCCATGCATTTTGTTGAGAAGTGGTAAAGAAGACCAGCAGCCCTTCTCATCTGCCCCATGAGAGCTCTATGGCTCGACATGAGAGATTGGGGCCAGTGGTTCTAAAGGAAATAGAGTCGCAGGAAATTCAGGATGGAATTCAGGGTTTGGAGAATTATGATGATGTTCCAGAAGAAGACGAATTCACTATATTTGAATAAACGTAGATTGTTGTACTGTACTTAAAAATAATAAGACATCCCCTGAAAATAAGCCCTAAGGTGTCTTCTTGAGGAAAAATAAATATAAGACCCTGTCTTATTTTCAGGGAAACATGGTACGTGAAAATAGTTGAACGAAAGTGATATTATTTGCAAAGGGTAGGATGGTGGCTAAGTAAGCAAATCTGGTGAGGAGTCAACAGGATTTTTGAGGCTTATGATCAGAGAGTCAAATGCTGGAAGACCCTTGCTGAAACCTTACACTTAACTACACTCACTGGGGATTCTATTTCTCTTACTCACGTTTCACACAAGAGATAGGACTGAGTGAGTGGACCTTGCTTGGGTAGAGTATGATTCCCTGATCTCTAACAGATTTATTCAAAGTTGCCTGCATATTTGAGGGAAAAGGCTGACTCAGTATAACAATGAAATTGTCCTGAAGAGAAAGTTAGAAATATTTGGTTTGTTACAAATGATCTATAAAGCTGAGAGATAAAATTTTTCACTTATCAGATCAGCAAATATTTAAAAGATTGATCTCATCCAGTGCTGGTGAGGGGATAAGGAAATAAGCAACTTCTTTTACTTGCTAGGAGTATAAACCGTTAAAAATTTTTAGCCAGGTTAATTTGTCAGGATCTATAAAAATTAAAGGTGGACACGATTTATGGTCTAGGAATCCTATTTTGGAATATTTCCTACATAAGTGTAGGAATACAAAGACCTACGTACGAGGATGCTGCTTATTACAGAGTTGTTTGCAATAACAATACAGGAAGCAATCTCAATGGTCAGCAAGGCAGACTGGTTGAATAAATTATGTTACATGCCATGGATTATTATGTAACTGTTAACAGAGCTGCCACTGTCTGAGAGGCCACCTTTGTGTAAATTAGAAAAAGATACCGCCTCCTCTTTCTGAACAAAGCACATGCCAGGAAGCACAATTTTGTGAATGGGGCACAGACTGGATTTTCATGCCCAAATCACCCTCCTCTAGCCAGGTGCCCCTTTGCAATGCACGATCTGAACAATATTTAATAATCCACCTGTTAAAAATAACGAGATAGTGCTATATATAATGTCCATGATACAATTAACTCCCACTCTCCAAGAAAAGAAAAAAAAAATTTTTAAAGTAAAGAAAGCTGGAGAATGTATCAGTTGCTGATGACTAATCAATATTTTAAAATTTCCCAAAGATATGGTGTCTTAAAACAACAAAAAGTGATTATGTCACAGTTTCTGTGGGTCAGGATTCCTGGTACAGCTTAACAGGGTCGTCTGGCTCAGGGTCGCCACCAAGGCGTGGGCGGGGCAGTAGCATCTCAAAGATCAGTTTTCAAGATCACTCATGTAGTCGTTGGCAGGATTTCGTTCCTTGTCTGCTGCTGCATGGAGGGTCTCAGGTTCTCGATGGCTGTTTGCTGGAGGTAGCCCTCAGTTCCTTGGCTTCTCGTAAGGCAGCTTGCGACATGGCAGTCACTTTCCCTCAGAGTGAGCAAGTGAGAAGAGCCCCAAAGACAATGTAAGCAGATGGACGTCACAGCCTTTTATAACCTAACCTTGGAAGTGACATCCATCAGTTCTACAGTACAGAAAGTCCTACTTAACATCACCGATAGGTTCTCAGAAACTTGTGACTTTAAGCAAAGCAACATATAATGAAACCATCAGCTGGCTGATAAAACTAGAGTTAAGTTCCTATGGCATATTTCTGGTCACAGAAACATCGGTAAACTTCTAAATAAAAACCAAAACACTTTAAATAATAAACATTGAGATAAATGTGAGCTATACATCCATTTAAGAAAGACTGATGAAAACAAGTATGATAATTATTTACCCAAGTTTTGGTGAATCCGTGAGCGATGGTGGTCTTAGTGGTGGTGGGTTACATCAAAGAATCAAAGTTTGCAAATCAAAAACTGTCGGGAGCATCTCCTACTGTCATGCAGCTAAAAAAGCAACAATCACAAATAGGGCAGCTTGCTGAGTGCCTCCCTATTGCATTGTTTACTGTCGTGCATTTGTGTGATTATTGTAGACTTGACGAATTTGTATTTGATAATAATTTGTATCCATCCATTCATTCATTTTCCAACTCACTCAAGTTCAAGGTCAAGAGTGGCCAGAGCCTCTCCCAGCAGCTCAGGGAACAAGACAGGGACCAATCCTGGACAGGAGCCATCCCAGCGCAAGGTGTGTTCACATACGCCCACACCCAGTCCCACTGGGACCACGGAGACATGCCAGTGCACCTAACCCGCACAACTTTGGGATGTAGGGGGACACTGGGGTACCCAGAGAAAACCCACGCAGACATGGGGAGAACATGCAAACCACACAGAGTCAGGGCCCCAGAGACAATCTTTTTTTTTTTCCTTATCAACACTATAAAGAAACAACTTTGAACCAAAAGCTGTTGTATACAGCTGTTGTATACTAGAATACAGACCTGCTGTATTCTAGTCACTACCTTCTACCCACATACAAGGGGAGGGTGTCACTCAAATGCATGAATACCAGGAAGCATTCGAAACCATTTTACAAGCTGCCCACCACAGAAATAAGCATTGAACAGCAAATATGTAAACGGTTATCCCTAAGGCAGAGAACTGGAGGAGGTTTTGTTTTTTTAATATTCTTTCAAACTTAAAGAAAAGTTGTAAGAAAAGTACAAGGGACTCCTATATACCAGCTTACCCAGATTGACTGTTCCAAATTTGCCACATTGACTTGTCATTCTTTCCCTCTATACGTATGTTCATATACGTATGCGTATTATCTTTGCTTTCTGCACAATTTGAAAATAAGTGGTGATATCCATGTCCCTTTACCTCTTCATATCTCAATATTTTATTTTCTTAGAACAAAGACATTCTCTTATGTAACTACAATAAAATACTAAAATCAGGAAATGAAACATCAATACTACACGATTGCAGAATCCATATTCAGGTTTCATCAAATATCCCAGGAATTCTTTTGTATCTTTTTTTTTCCCCGTTGGTCCAGGTTCATGTATTTCATTTAGTTGTCATAGCTCTTCAGTCTCATTTAATCTGGGACAGTTCCTCAGCCTTTCTTGATCTTGATATTCTTGAAAGAATACAAGCCAGTTATCTTATAGAATATCCCTCCGTTTGGGTTTATTTGGTGTTCCCTTCATTATTAGATTTAAGTTATCCATTTGGGCAGGTATACCACAAAAGATTTTTTGAAAGGGGGGTGCTTTTAATAAACATGCATTATTAGAATTTGTTACAATTTTGTAATTTGACTTTTGTAATTAAAACTGAAGATTTTAGTACTAGGAAAAAAAAACCTTCTTTTTCCACCATCACCAATTGGACCATTCTTTCCCATGATGAATGGCAAGATTTTGCTTTTGGTGTTTACAGTGTATACTGACTATGAGGCTTGTTTATTCTCACCATTCTTCTGGTCACAGCATTCTCTTCGAAGCTTTAAAGAAAAACCCAGACAGGGGTTGGCAGCCATCAGTTAAATAAACAAATACTTTGAAAATGAAGTTTTAACGCAGAGAATGACTTACTAAGCTCTTGTGGCTATCAACTGTGATGTGGGTTTCAGCTGGGATGTCAGCAACAATTCAACTCTAGTTCATGCCAACGTTACCTGGCCAAGGATAACATTAGAGATTCAGCCAATCTTCAAAGGACAAGGAGAACTTTCTAATTTTAGAACCAGCATTTATTAGTGCTTCATATGAATGGGTGATTACTTTTAAACACTGCAACTAGAAGAAGAATAACTAAACCTATGGCAGCATCATTTCTGGTAAGGACACGAAAGAAAAGAAATGTGGTTGGTTGAAAGAGAAGGAAATCCCGGTTAGACTATGCATTACAGAGAAGCAATGCAATTGGGGAGTGTTTATCCACTAGACAGCTTTGGGCTTTGCAAATGGAAAGGGCGAGGGGACCCATTCTGGAATGTTCTCATGGACACACACAGTGTTTGAACTCAACGCCACCCTCCTGATGCCATTTGCCACATGGACCCAGGCATCAGCCCTGGTGCTACAAAGCTCTGCCCATCAGGAAATCCAAATGTGGAGCTTGGACTGCCTGGCTCGGTTGCATGCAGTTGTTGCTCTCTTTCTCTCTCTTGCGCACAGTGCCGGATTTTTGCCCTCCATTGGCACAATTTCCTGACGTTCTCTTCCCCAACTGGCTCGGCGCACGGTCAGAAGCTGCCACGCTCTCTTTCCACTCCCTTGATTCTCGTCTTATTATCAGATTTTCTCCCCGTCTCCTTAATGGGAGGCTCTGGGGAAGGGATTGTTTTGGCTGGAATTTGACAAGGCACAGGTGGTTTTACCAGCTGCAAGTTCTTTAGTTCTTGTTGGCCGTCCACCAACTCTTGGTCTTTTCACAGTTCTTTCTGCGGTGGTGGAGGAGGAAGGGGGGCAGGAAGGGACAGTGGGTCCTTGATGTTGTCGTTCAACATCAGCAGCTGTCTCAGGTTGGCATTGAGTCTGGAGCCGCCTTTGGGAAGGGATTTTTTTTCCCCCTCTTGAGATTGGAGAGAGCTGAAGGCAACAGCCCCCAAATGCCAATTCCTCTTGCATGTTGGTCAATGCAGGGGTGCGGGGGGCAAGGGCAGGAGGCTCCCCCTCGCACACACCCCTGCCTGGCTCCCACGCTCGCATCACTGCCACTCTCAGCCTCAGGGCTGCCTGCCTCTGCACTCCCTGGCTGGTTGGAGTCCAATGACACCAGCATCGTCTCCCAAAATAGACGAAAATAATCCTCCGCTCGGTCTCTCAAATGCCTCTTTTTGAGGAAAGAAAAAAGGAACTCAAAACTTGAAAGCGGTTTTCCTTCTTCCTCTTCCTTTCCCAGCATCTTTTTGATAGCGACAATAAAACACTTGAATGTGCCGTTTGACCTCCGGGGCCACCCCGTTCACTGTTCTCTTCCCAGCCTTTTTTATTTTGAAAACATTAATTTGACCCTTTTCCTTAGTGCAGGCTTCAAGCCCCTGCTCAGGTTTCCTCCGACTTTCCTTCCTGTGAGGCTCGGCTTGAAAAGCCTGGTTCTGTGCGCTCCTTGATGTGTGGGCGCGCGCCTCCCCCATTAGTCTGAACCCGCGGGAAAGGGGACGCTGCCACGGCCCTTTATTGGCTAATTCCTCTCCCCCTTCTGTCCTCCTTCCTTCCTCTGATCCTTCTGTTTTCATTTCTCCCTGCCCTCCTCCTCCCTAATCGCCTCGTCCCTCAGCACTAGACAAATACTGGGATCTTCACGTGGGTGCGAGCTGATTAGAACCAAAGGCTGCCAGCCAGGGCCCCAAGCCTTTACGGGGGCTGTGACATCACTCCGGTCCCCCCTGCCCCTTCCCAGCTGCATGGAGTGCTGATGCCTCTCTCCACCCCTGGTAACAATCACCTGATCGTCTCCTGGGATTTTTTTTTTTTTCACACCACACCTTCATCTGTTACGTGATCATCCTACATCCTTCCCTGCCCTGCTCCACTTTGGAGAAGAAAGGTATGGGAAGAACATCTTGGTGAGTGTGTGTGTGTGTGTGTGTGTGTGTGTGTGTGTGTGTTGAATTGGGTTCTCCCAGTCCAGAATCAGCTCCTCCAGAGAATGTGAGTCCATTAGCTGTTTAATAATGCTTTGTTGATATTCCACCTCTTTCTGTTTGCTTTGCACACACAGCAGCTCTTTGAAACCCAAACAGCCAGGAATGAAGTGCAGAGAGATATTAAGGTGTGTGTGTGTGTGGGGTGCTGGGTTTGTGTTTTGGGGTGGTGGGGCAAGGAGTGGAAAGCCAAAAAAAAAAAAAAACGCTGCAGTGGGCCAATGGGGTGAGAAGGAGCAACATGCAACCGTTTTTCTGCTTTCTGGATTTTCCCGAAGGAGGACACGGGGTGCTTGGAACCTCAGAGACACACATCTCCAAAGATCAGTATAAACACACCTTCTAAAGTCCAGTGTAAATGAGTTTGGGATTACCCACTGCTTTGGATTTTCCAAATCTCTTTTCTATCTTCTTCAACCAGAACAACCAGGAATGAATATTATTTGACTTGGCTAGCACCAGCATTTTTAAAAAAAAAAAAACTATTGTTTTGTTTTATATGGCATTGCAAAGTATTCATCATACTTAGGGGTTGCTGGATACACCTGTCAATTCAATAGAGAACATGTGCATCTTTCCTATGTGTTTCTCTCTGCTTCAAGGGCCCAGCAATGCTAATCTTCAGCAATATTCTTTTCCCAATAAGAGCTCACATCCAATCTGAATGCTAAATAATGTTGTCACGAGGTTGCATGGGCACTGGTTAAGATCTATGCCCAAACTATAATGAATCTCTCTTCCACATAACTGTTATTGTGGCCAAAATTGGTGAACAGCCCATCCTCAAGGGAGCAGTGGGAGGAGACTAGAATATTGTGTTGGATTCTGTCCTGGACATATCTTCGGCTAGACTCCTGGAGCAGTTTAAATCAAGGGCTGGGCTGAGCAGGCCTGAATGGCTTTCAAATGACAGATTTATGGAGGGAGGCCTAATTAGATCATGGTAATTTGTAGTACGACAATATCTTTTGCTCAAGATCTCAAAGCAAATTTCTGCCTTGATAGGTGGGCAAAAAAAAAAAAAAAAGACCCACAATGTCAAAGGACTCTCAATGTCACAACAGGATACCAGTCACACTTTGCACTTGTAAAACACTCTACGGTTTTGCTACACGTTCAAATAATTTTTATCTCATTTGAGCATCACAAAATCCTCCGGTGTAGGTAGGAAAGGGGCCAGTATTTCCTCCATTTTTGGAGAAAGGAAAAATGGAGACCCTGACTGGTTAGGCAACTTGCCCTGGACCATATAGTCAGTAGCGGGTTGATTTCTTTTTACCTCACGTGGATTCTGGAGCAATGAAGTGGGAGGACAAAAGCAACAGGACAAAAGGAAACCTCAAGACACTGAGATTCTGCTTCTAAACACTCGGCAGAAAGGAGCAGGGCGGAGGAATACAAGCCACAGGGAAGCCAAACTGGGGAATGGTAGCAGGAATTCTGGGGGTCTGTCTAGGTCAAGGGCTTAAAATGGGTCACAAACCTAAGCACAAGGGGTATAGAGAAGCCTGGAGTCTTGGCCCCAAAATACTAATTACATGCACATAGTAATGAGGGGACTGTGGGGCACGTTAGTCATTTGTGCCCTGAAAGGACAGGAGCAGTAGGGGACAGAACTGCTGAGGGCTCTCCCATAGTCACTCCTCCCCAGGATCACAGAGAGTTGCCTGGCCCACCTGGTGAGTCACTCCAGGTGACCCTCTATCTATTAATCCTCCAGGAATCCAATTCCTGCCGGTCCCTACCATTACGGTTAAGGTGATGCATGGATTTTGCCTTCGTACAGTTTGCCCTCCAGTAAGAGGCTAAAAAACACGTGCCTGTCTGACCATGAAAAGGTGGAAGGTAACACCTATCACAGGAACAGCGTGCCTTGGTCCCTTGTTTTCTCTGGTAGCTGGTAATGGCCTCACCTGGGGCTTCTGTAATAAGAGAAAGATCGAGGCTGATTCTTTTTAGCTTCCTCAGCACGACTCTGCACATGACTGACTCTTGTAAATATGTGCTGACATCCAGATGATGGTTTTCTTGCCCTCCTTTTGGTTTTTTGAGATTCCTTACTGAAACTGATCTTAATAAACAACTGACCTATGTTCATAGTTTGTGTGTGTATTTTTCTTTTTTCTTCTATCTTTGTGTCTTTGTGTCTGTCTGTGTCTGTCATTCTCTAAAGATGAATCCTCTGCCATTTTGGAGATGGAGCCAATAGCTACTACTGAGTGGCCCATGATGACTAAATGCAATGGGCCAAAAGTCTCATTTTCTACTATTTACATGTTCCCAGCATCTTGGGTCAAACCTTAAACACCGTTTTACATATTTTATTTAGCAGATCCAAATACCTTCATTCTTAGGGAAGAAGTAAGAAGGAATAAATGAGTTTCCTGTTCTCAGTGAGGTCCTCAGGCAGGCTCACCCTGCCTTGTCTTATAATTAATCCTGAGTGGCCAGATGATGGGCGGAAGGCAGCTTTGGGGACCTGCAGAATCTCGAGACCGTCCCCCCTGACTGTTCAAGCACATGGATGATGACAAAAATCGCAAACTGTGGACTTAGCACATTCTCCCAGAGCAGGAGGGGAAGGTGATAGCCTTCTCCCAAGTCAGAGGAGAGATGGGTATTGAATAAATCACAACAAATATGCGATCTGTCCTGCAAATGATATGAAAAATTAAATACGAAGAGAAGTGGAGACAGAGCTTCTCAAATGACAGAGCTGCGCAGGGGGGGGGGGGAAGGGGGAGGCAGCGTGAGGCAGCGGGGGAGGGGCAGAGTGCTAAATTTGTGAAAAGAAAAACACTGATGCTACACGTAGTCTGAAAGATGACATCTCTCCCTAGTCCAGATGGTATTATTTTAGAGTTTTACTGGCATTTTCCGATTGCACAAACTTTGCTCAGATACTGTTATTCATGTTTTGGGCTCCTGTTTTCTCGCCAGTGCGGGCTGACACTGCTGCTCAGGTGAAGGAGAGTTCGGAGTCTTGGGGAGCAGCAGCAGCCTGTGCTTCTGGGGAAATGGAAGGCTGACTCCCAGGCAGCCGGTCCGCCACTCCACAAAAATGGAAGAACCTTGGCTCCCAGTGTGAATTCTCTTTGTGATTTGGAAGACAGATACCTCTGCTGAGTTGTCTAGGAACAGGTGCTGCAGACGGTTGGACCCTGGTTCTTACAGGCTGAGCTGGAAGCGAGGGAGGCTATCTTACTCTCGTTCAGCCCTGCTAAGTCGTTAGCGAAGGGTGGGCTCTAGGACGATGACGAGTGATGCGCAATCGAAGTAGCTCTGAGGGCAGTAGGGGATGTAGACTCCCATGCTAGGGCTCACCGTGAACAGACAATGAATGATACAAAGCTGCTGCTATGATAAAGTCATCGTGCAACTTGGAGATGTGTCATGATTGCTTTCACTGCAAGGCAATGCTGAACACATTGGCTTAGGAAATCCCAGGCAATAGAGAATGACTTGCAAGCCTTTCTCATCTTGATATTGGACCCCAAGGGATATCTTTATCAGATCAAAGGACTTCAAGAAAGGGAGAGCACACACATTTCCTTCCAGAGTGTTTGGCTTCTTCTCGAGATTTCCAGATAATGATGCATGGCCATTCCTTTGTTCAGAGATGTCAGCCTGCGAATCAGAGGCAAAGCTCCCTCTTGGCTTTGGTTGTCATTGATGTCTATTTATAGTCATGGCCAAATGTGACCTCATCCTCTAGGTTTTGCAAGCTCAGCAACGTGAGGCCAGGTTAGCCTGGCCACAGGTCTCGGAGGAGCACCCCAGATGCTGCAGTGTGTCTTGTCAGCACTGCCAAGGTTTTTCTCTTTCTGCTACTCCTCAAATGCCTTTCAGCTCAGCATGTCAGAGAGCAAGGTGATTGGAGGAGCCCTCTTTGAAATCAGGAAGAAAATGGAGGTCCCTGAATAGGTACAAGAGTTGCTCGTTTTTCTTTCTTTTCTCTCTCTCCTTCCTTTCTTCCTTCCCTGTCTTCCTTCATCCTTCTGTTTTCCCTTTCTTATTTTTCCTTCTTTTTTTTTTTTAATCAAAAATAGAATGGAGGAAGTAGAAAATGGTAAAACAACGCAGGATTGGATAAATCCCTGCTGGAAGAGTACCCTGCAGGCCAGACCGTAAAGAGTTTCCAGGAATTCACGTGGGCCCCTGATCCTCTGTTGTAAGTATTTCAATATGGAGACCTAGTCAGACCACAGGGCTGGGAACATGACAGCTCTTGTTTTGGTAGGACCCGTGGTGGTGGTGAGCTCCACCTAATTCCACAGTCCATTTCTTGGGGTTCCTCGTTTATCTGATCAAAGTTTACTGTGCTGCTGATGTGCTGGGCTCCCTCAAAAGTCAACTGCTATCCTTTTTTCTGGGGTTTTTCATCTTTAGGTTGAGAACAACTGAGTTTCTGGGAGCAACTGAAAAAATCAATGACCATGGCCTACTTCTTTGAACCAGCAAAAAAAATGTTCCTTCCTCTAATCCAAGAGTCTTTACTGAGCTAGTGGTGGCTCTAGCAATCCCTTTCTTCCTATTTCATTCCATACATATTGATTCAGCATGACTTAAATTGTGTGTCTTCAAGTCTACAAAGTCAGAGGAATCGGTGGATTTGGTTAATTCGGTTGAAAAATCTGTTTAGTCAGTTGTTAAAGAAGCTTGCCAGTCCAGTTAAGAGCTGCCCCTGCGTAGGCATGTTGGTAGGGCGGGTGTGCCAATGGCTCAGTGGGCGGGAGACATTGTGTGAGGCCTGGCACAGAATGGTTTTGGAAGAAGGGGTCTCTGCTCACCAACTGGCCAATGTAGACTAAAATGAAGGGTGCTCAGACAGCCTGAAGAAACATGGAGAAAACAGCACAGGAATGAGGAGAGTTCTGCGCTGTAGGAAAGCCAAAGACCTTAGACCTGGCAAAGGGGTATAGGTCCTGCCCTTACCTTCTACCAGTAAAAATCATATTTAAACCACATTTGTGTCATAACAGAGATGCACTCTAAAATGAAACCCACCTTGATTATTTTGGAGTGTGCTTCAACTTGAGCTTTTCTAACATGAGGTTCATCTGCGATAACAATGAACAAAGTCAAGGAGTGAAAATGGGCAGCAAGAAAACAGAAATACAAATATTCCTCTTTCCCCAATATCTCTACCAACTGAAATCCCAAGCAGCTTCTTTGATTTCCTTTTTGGTAATGGCAACAGAAAATTGCGTCTGGACTGACAATGTGTATACCACGGTTCAGCCCAGTGTGCTTGTGAATTGCCAAGTGACAGCAAGCCCCCAGCAGAAAAGAGGGAGAGATACTCACAGAAACACTGGCAAACCTGTAAGAGCAATGGCGTTGACTGACACTGCATCCTAGGAAAAAGAAATGAACCTGAAACTGTACATCAGGTGACCGTCAATGTCAACTAAGCCCTGAGTTTTCTTCTTAATGCTCCTCATGATGATTTGGCTTTCAAAATTGCATGTACTGTTCTGTCTTTAGTACATGCAAAAATTATGCAACATCTAATTGGAAGTTTCCTTTACTCCCACCTTCTAGAACTTTCTTCATTTTGAGGTAAATCTGAATATTTAACAGGAACAGTGGGAAAAATATGTCAGACAAGTCTCAGTTGTGTGGATGATGGGAGAGAACCCATTTTTTGAGCTAAAATATAAATATTTTAGCAAATATTTGATTCCATGCTGATTTCCCTGTCCCACCCAGAACTCTCTTGCTCATCTCTCCCCAGGCTGTTGGTGAATATGTTTTAAAGAAATTCGACCTTATTCAATATTTACCTGAGTGCATCATGAATATTTCTTTACCAAATGGAATTGACATTTGCATATTTCACTGTGTGGGATTGATATATGTCTATAATTACGAAGGATCTAGAGCTAATCAGAATTAAAAGTGGACGTTAGAACTCTCTGCAGTGTCCTGCAGCAGTGGTTGCCAGCTTTGGGTTCTGGGACATTCTGAGTTTACCGAGTGATTTCAAGGGTCTGTGACCCTCTGTGTCTGTTGAGCATCATCTGTGCACAGAATAAATGTCACAGGATGCCAGAGATCATAAAGGGGTGCTTGTTCCTGAAGAGGCTGGCAATCTTTTCTAGAACACACAATGTTCAGGGTTAACTCCTGTGCTTTTGCCAGGTTCACTTGAAGAGTTAGGAGTCTGATCCTCTCCCTGATAGACAACAAACACCACCACGATATGTATACATCCCCCGTACTAAACAGCAATAACGTGCTTTTATGTACATATGTGTTGTTTGTTTGATGATGCCTAGGGCCATGTCTCTCTATATAAGCCAGCTTGGAAAAAATATGCCAACATCCACTTGACGTGAGACAGTAATTTCAAATAATTATCAATGAATTCATTCGGTAGTTTTCAAAATAAGCAGTCACTCGATGAAAATCAACCACCGTCTCATCCTATTTCTCCTGCAAGACGAACAAGGGCTGAATCTCCTTCTGTTTGCAGTAATACCTGGCCAATAACAGGTGTTTACTGAATACAATGTCACTTGTTTATGTACTGTAAATAATCGTACCTTAATAATAATAGTCATCCTCACTATGCAGTATTGTTTGTATCGTTTTAAACATACATGACTACTAGGTATTAAGTGGTTATATGATAACAATTCCCACTAAGATAGGAAAACAATAGAAAGATACGCACCAACTTGCATGCTCTTTAATAGATTCAACACTGTGTAAGAAGTCAGTGTCCAGTTCTCTAAATAATTATCAGTCAGCCCTGTCGTGCTAAAGTGAGTGTCTATCAATACCGGGGTTAGCTTTGCTTTGCCTCAGTTGACCCCGAGTGGCCACACCTAATGGCTACTTGCCACCAAGCAGCCGATGACAATGAAGGGCAAGTGCACCGAAGCTGCAGAGTGAATCACCAGACTCATTAACCGGGCAGTCTCCCACCCCTCCCCTGAGTGCCCCTGCCTTGCAGTTTTCTCACCCTCCCTTCTCTGTGCTCCCAATTTGCTTGAATCCCCTTTCAAGGAGCTTGCACCTGCTCACTGCACCGCACTTCCCTCTTGGCCCACGAGTCCTTGCAAATGTGCAGCTGAAACTTAAAAGAGAATGTTTCCAAAATAAAACCCTCATTTGCCCCAACACACATACACACACACAAACGGCACTGAGATTCTGCCGGTGTCAGTGTTGTGTACAGACAGCCCAGTGCTCGCGTTTCCCACCCCCCACCCTTGCCTGCCCCACCACCCCGAGTTTTTGCGCTCAGTCTGAGGACACCACGCCGCCTGGCTGCGTTTGAACCCTGCGCTGCCCCTGCTTCCCTCTGTCCTGCTTGGACGCAGCAGCCTCCCACCAGGGCTCTGCCTGCCAGCCCCGTACTGTACTTCATTAGGCAGCTCTATTTAATGGTTTCCACAAAAGCCATCATTTTAGCCCAACTGCCTTGACTAAATTAAAATTTCCAATCTCTGTTTTAGTGTTCTGCGACTGATGTATACATAAGCAAAACTGGTCAACATCTGCCAGGGGGTTGGCCAAAAGTTCTGTAAAGATGTACTTCCCATTTCTGAAGCATGTGCAAAGTAACAGCGTCCTGATTCTCCCGAGAGCTCTCATGGTTTTACTTCACCATTTGTTCAAACACACTTTAGCTGCGGATGAGCCATACAGTTGATTCTCCCCTTGGTTGCCGTTTTATCTGTAGTGTCATTTTGAGTAATTGGGGTATGGTAGCTGATCAACTTACAGGTTTCTCATTGGCAGAAAGGGACCGTATTGGCACCAAGAAAGAATATGATGGGTCCTCCCGGTGCATAAGCAAGTGTCCCTCTCTTGCACTTGGCTACCCAAGGCCATTATGAAATAAGCTTAATAAAGCCTCCAAGTGTGTATGTCTTCACTCTTCTGGAGCGGAGGGAGGCACCTATAGAAGAAGCATCGTGAACCAATGTGGAAAGATGGTCAATGTACATATTTAGTCAGTGATCTGTGAAAGTTTTTGAATTAGTTTTTAAAGCTTTGTTAAGACCAGAACGCACAGATGTTGAAAACAAGTTCAGATGTAGCGACAGATGGTATTTGATTATGAAGCAGACTGTTCATATAATACAAAGATGCTGCTTGTGCCATACACAAGTAACTGCAGAGAGTGCAGTAGAAATTTTGGAAGGCAGGCGGTTCGAGAGGGTCTTTGTGCAGCAATAACTTTCCCATTTTCCAGCAGTGCTAGAATTGGGATAATTTCCCCCTTTTCTTTTCAATCAGTGCCTCTCTCTCTCTCCCTCTCTCTCTCTCTCTCCTCTTCCAGGCTCCACCTGGAATCTCTTTTTCTCCAGCCTTAAAAATTCCTTTCTCCCACCAGCAAATTGTCTTACCTAGCCATCGTGTCTTTCATGTCGAGTCAGAACGGATGGCATCATTGAGGGAGGCCTGTGTCCAAAGTTAGGGGGACATAGGAAGTGACTGCCAATGTTCTCATAGTCTAAAGAAAAAGACTTCTCTTTATACTTTGCCACGAGAACTTGATCTTTAAACAGAAGCCAGGGTTATGGCTTCAAAGGTGCTACCCACACATGGGAGGCTGAGTTTGCTGCCAGTACAGCATGAGTGTTGTTCAGACTCAGCTGCCGCTTCTGTAAAATGGGGACAACAGTTACCCTGCTCGTCTCTGGAGGTGGCAAGAAGATCACAAAAGATGCTGGCTTAGCAAGGGTCTTGAGAAACAGGAACTGCTGTTCCTATACATGGGATTGTCGTTGTCAAGATCAGGAACATTTATTCTGAGGGTGGAAGAGGGCGATGTCTCATTCTCAGTCAGAAATCTACCGCTCATCTTCCACGGAGGTCCTAGAAAAGTGCTGTGGTGTCAGAAGTGTCATTAAACAATGCGAGGACAGCGGAACCCCAGCTGGAGAGGTATGTCTTTGGATGACTGTTTTTACTTTTTCACACTGAGGACTTTTTAAGGATCAGCCCTGTAGTGATCATGGTGCCACCAGCTCCTGGCCAGGGCTAGGATTTCTTGGTGAAGGCTCGGGCTGCGGTGCCAAGAAAAGGACGAGCTCAGCAAACGAGGCAGGGAACACAACCGCCCCTGTTCTAGCCTCCTTCAGAATCCAAGCTGGTAAGTCTAGCGGAGTTGCCAGGCCTCGTGTCTAAAGGTGCATGGCTCTTGTACTTTCCTGTCTCCACACATCTGTGTCCCTGTCTGTGTCATGGTGCCCGTGAGGAGGGATGATCGGGAGAGAGGAAGCCCCAACACAGCCTCATTCCTGCACAACTCACCAGCCCACCGCCCGTCCCCTGCCATCCAAGTCTGTCCTTTTGAAGAGCTTCCTATGCGCTGAATAATATTTAACAAACACAGGTGAGCAACAGGAGCTGATGGAAAGACCGGGCGTGCCAAGATACACTGGAGGGGATTTCAAGAGGATGTTGTCAATGGCGGGGTTCCGGTGGAGAAGGGGGTGCGGGGAGAGAGTAGAGAAGAGTCCAGGATGGAGGTGATGGAGAGGACAGAGAGGCGTTTTCAGGAATCTTCCTGGGATGGAAAACCGTCCTGTGATGTTGTACCTGCCGTTCCTACAAATCCTTCCTTCTTGTTTGTCACCATCCTCGGTCTGCAGGCCAACGAAGTCAACCCAGTTCTATCTATGACACTGAATTATAATAAATGCCTGGGGGTTCATTAGCCACTGAGAAAAGAGATTTGGATTCTCCCTCCAATTTTCAAATGTGTGTTAAAGCTCCTTGTATCTTTCCTGCAGGCAAGACCAGCAACATCATTGGTGGGGATCAAACCTAAAAGGAAAATGTGTGGTTGCAGGTTCAAAAATTATTAAGACTTTTAAGAGGATGACAGCAGAGCAGTGAAGCAAACAGGGGACCCTCTCAAGCATGGGGCCCTGTGTGACTGCACAGGCTGAGACTGCAGGAGAGGATGGAAACGCAGACGTCTCAGATCAGCTCCTGCTTAGAACCTCTGCAAGCACTTGAGAGACTTCTGTGGTTTTTGCATGGATGGGTGGCACTGTGACTCAGGAACAGATGACCCAAGGTGAGGGCGAAATTAGATGGCTGTGACCACGGGTTCATGGTGGAAAGTGCGGTGGGGTGGAGAGCAGGCTGGACAAGGAGTCAGAGTCCCAGATTCACTCTCAAACCCCACCAGTAATCGGACTTCTGAACTCACCCATGAGAGAGGGATGGTCGCGACTTCTTGCTGCAAGGCTTGCTGGGAGCCCCAGGAATGACAAGGTGGATGTCAGAGCACTGGCGAGCAGGTGCTCTTGGTTGAGGCAATGGACGTTGCAGGGTGGGGACAGGTGAGTTGATTAGGTGTCCTTTGTGTTCAACACTACGGCGGGTGTTGCAGTTGCTGCTACTTAAGGAAACACTGGTGCTTGGAACCAGGCTGGTGTGTCCCCTCTCTGAGTGTTCCCCACTCCCCAGACCCTGGAGGAGTATTTAAGCAAAGGTGTGCACGCCCTTAGGAGAAACATGCAAGTCCTTAGAAAGTACGTAGACTACCCACGAACATTCACTCTGCAAAGCAAACCGGCGCTGGGGGATGCTCCGTTAACCTGCCAGTATCGCAGCATTGCAAACAGTGAACTTAGTGACGTCCAGAAATAGTGTTTGTCTGCTGTGGAATCAGTGCTTTTGGATCAGGGAGCCCCCTTAAACGGCGAGCCCCACAGCTGCACATGCAGTGCAGACAGGTGGGAGAGGTGTCAGCCCTGACTCAGGCTCTGTTCTCTGTTCCTGGAACTTTTCCGGCAGCTGTTTTTCATGAGGACTCATCAGGCCCCCCCTTCCCTCCCCGTTCACGTCTGTGCCCCCGCCACACCCACCCCCAGCTCCATCACCCCTGCGCTGAGGGCAGACTCACGTCTAAGGGAAGTAGCACCATCACCTCGGCTGGGACTACTCTTCCCAAGGGAACCTGATTCCTGTGTTCTGCTTTTGGGGGAAATTGCCCAACTATGAGATAATGAGCTCGTGTTACTGTAAACCACCAAATTTGTGGTCATTTGTGACGTAGAAATAGAAAACTAAGAAATATTGTAACATTTTATTATCCGGTAGTAATAACTACCACATATTGGGTGTCTATTTATGTACCTGGCTTTGTACTAGGGTATTTAAACCTGTTCTCTTAATTCTCACGGCAGCCTGGTGAGGGAGGTATTTTGAAGTCTGTTTTGGAGAAGATGTGGCTATGGTTCAGGTCACTTGTTGAAGAGCACTGAATAAGAGATAGGATGAGGGGTTTGAGGGCAGGTCTTATTCTAGAGCTCGTGCCAACTAAGCACAAAGACAATTTTCCTTTATTGTAATTTCTGCCCTTCTTGCCCAGCCTCCGTCTGATCTACTGGCTTGGTGACATATCAAGATCCTGCTCTGCATTTGAATGTCCTTCTTTTCATTCTTATGTCTGCAAAGTGCTTGGTAAACCCAACCCATAGCCTGTCTAAGTCACTGGGTGCCAAGCCCCCCTTCAGGGACACATGGCATCCCTGTGCCTGGGCTCACATTTGGCTTATCCATTACCTCTGCTGCCTGCTGGGCTGGGGTTCCCTGAGCTGTGACACTGTAGGCTCCAGGGACTCTTCCCAAAGACAACTGTACCTGGTGCCCACAACCCCTATTGGACGCTGCTGTTGACATTGTAGTATGTACTGGTTTTCTACAGCTTTGTAACAAATGACCACAAATTTAGAGGCATAAAGCAACACAAATTTATTATCTCAGTGTTTCCTGAGTTGAGTCCTCTGATCAGGGTCTCACTAGGCTGAAGTCAAGGTGTCAGCCAAGACCACGATTGCATGTGAGACTTGGGGTTCTCTTCTCAGTTCTCCAGTTGCTGGCAGAGTTCAGCTGTAGCGGTTGTAGCACTGAAGTCCTTATTTTCTTCCTGGCTGGTGACTTTTAGCACTTAAAGGCTGCCATCAAATCCTTGCTGTGTCCCCCCACCCCCACCCCCAACAGACAGTTCACACATGGCTGTTTGCTTTTCCAAAGCCAGCAGGAGACTGTGTTTTAAGTTATTGAAACCTTAAAATCTGTATCCCCATCATATGCCGAAATAAAAAAAAATAATTAAAAAAAAAAAAAAGAGATTACCTAATGAGGCGAGGCACACTCAGGATAATCTCCCTTTTGATGAACTCAAAGTCAGTTGCTGAGGGACCTTAATTATATCTGCAAAATGCCCTCACCTTTGCCATATGATATAACCTAATCATGGGAGTTATCTCTCATCACACGCACAGGTTCTGCCCATACTCGAAGTAAGAGGACTACACAAGACATGAAGCCCAGCGAATGAGAACCTCAAGGGTTGCCCAATGCTGCCGACCACAGAGAATTGGAGAGAGAGTGGCTACTTCTGCAGACAGGAGGTCCCGGAGACATTAGTCCATAGCTAAAGCATCATTCTAAAAGACGCTTGAGGGAACGTCCATGTGGACGATGGCAGTTGCCTGTTATGGTCCTCCGAGGAAGACTGCAACACTGGTGGCTTGGGGGCCCCTAGTCTGGAGATATTTAGGACTTTCTTTCAGTTTGCACCTTCCTACAATTTGTAGTAACATGTTTTCCTTCCATGCATTGTGTTCATCTTATTTATACTGGGGCAAAAATTATTACTGTCTTTTTCAGGCAAAATTTTTATTGTGAGTGTTCACAATTCTCCTTCTTGCCCCTGGTTTCTATCAGGGAATGGTCACTGCTTGCAGAAGTGGAAAACTTACATAATGGGCATAGCATTGAGAATATGAAAGCAAGCTGAGAGTTTCCTAAGCCAGATAATGCAGTCACTAAGAGCACAGGTTCTGGAATCAGACAGACTAGGGTTAAGTCTCACTTTCACTACTTACGAGCGGGGTAGCCTTGGGCATCTAACTTCTTCCTACCTCTGTGTTCCCATAAGCAGGCATAATAATAGTATCTGCCTTACATGACTGTGAAGGTTAAATTAGTTGATAAATGTAAAGAAGCTGAAATAGTGCCTGGCCTGTTGTAATTCTATGTCATCATTTGCTATGATTACCATTCACACAGTAAAGAGCTGTAAGAGATTGGAGAAGGTGTAAAGGGGTTGAAGTATATAAAGAATTGGAAAATTTGGGTATTGAAAGTAGATGTTGAGAGTGGGTGAGTTTCAAGGAGTTTCTGCTGATGCGGACATTTTAAGAGGAGCAGAGATGAGAAAAGAGAAAGTTTTAGATGTTTGCTGTACTTGAACTCTTTACTTTGTCTTATAGTATTTCATCCAGAGATTGTATACAGATTGAAGTGCTTTTAATTACTTTATTGCTTCAAGAGAATTTCTTTAAATAAGCTATCAGGTTTAGACTGGGCTATGTGGACTCAGAGACATAATCGGGTTAATATTCATTGACTCACAATCAATGTGCAGTGAATGAAACCATAATTCAAATATTTCACTTGACACATGAAATGCACTAGTCTCTGCCCTCAAAAAGTTTATGGTTTGGATGTGTGTCAAATGCAGTATAGAGTGACCCACATAATAATAATAGCTAATATTATAGAGCTCATACTGTAAACTATGAACTTATAAGGTAAATTTGAAATAGTTCCTGACTTTAGGAATTTTCAGTTTAGACAGATACTTTTACATAGTAAGCCTAATAGTACACACACATATATATTTAATAGACTATATATAATTTAATAGTATTTATATATGTGTATATAGACTATTATATATAATTTATATATGATATATAAATACCATATACTATAAATAATTTAAGTCTATATATATTCTCTCTTTATTTTTTCTATCTTTCCCCATGCTTTTGTTGTTCTTTTTGCTGAGATGTAACTTTTTATGTAGCCCTATATTTTATTTTACTTATCTTTTGCTCTGGCTTCTGGGTTTTGTGCTGCTTAAAATGTCTTCTAAACTCTAAGGTAGTAAAATTAGTTTTCCAGAGTGTTCAAGTGTGTTTTATGTGTGTGAATATTTATTTTTAATATTTTGTCTATAAAAAATTTATTTTTGCATATCATGAGATGGGAATCTAACTTTGGGTTTTTATATGATCCACCAACGATCTCAATGTGTTGAATGGTTTATCTTTTCATCTTGAATTGAAAATAATCCTTATGATAGACTAACTTCCTATGTTTACTTCTGTTTCTAGATTTTCTAATCTTCTTTCTTCAACTATTTTCTCAATCCTTGTACTAAGAACACAATATTTAATTACTGTGTCTTATATTTTGTTTTTATATATTGTGACAAATCACTGAAAAAATAGATCAAAATATACATTAGTTCTCCAAATATTGGTTGTCCTCTATGTGCCGGCTCCGTTGTAAGTACTTCAGTGTATCTGACAACCTTATTGAACTTTAATACAATTTTAATACTTTTTAAATTGATTCTTTTCAATATTTTCTTGTATTTTTAGAGCATTATCTCTCCTAGGTGAACATTAGAATAGTTTAAGAGCCATAAACAGTCCTCTGAAATTTGATCGAGTTTACATTAGTTTATAGAGTAATTTTTTTTGCATTAATTTACAGAGTAAAGTTATTGAGTAAATTAGGGAAAATAAGCATGTTTATGATTTTGGATATTCACATTTAAAAAGTTACCTTATCTTGTGTCCTAGTTTCCTTTTTTTAATTTTTAAAGTGAAGATAATATTGTTAACTGCCTCATGAAATTTTTGAGAAAATTAATAAAATCATCTATGGAAAAATCTTAGAGAATTCCTGACACATTAAAAGAACATAATAAATGTTAGTTACTTGATAATTGATCATTATCAATAATGATAATAATCATTATTATTATCATTATTGATACATTAAATTCCTGACACATTAAAAGAACATAATAAATGTTATTATCATTATTGATACATTAAATTCCTGACACATTAAAAGAACATAATAAATGTTAGTTAATTGATAATTGATCATTATCAATAATGATAATAATCATTATTATTATCATTATTGTTTATCTCTATTTTTTAGATCTTTTTTATGTCTTTACAGTACAGCTTTATAGCTTTATTCCTAATATTTTATAGATTTGCTTACTATTTTATTTCCATTACATTTTCTAGTTGTTTATTGCTAACACATAGAAAAATTAGATTGAAATATACATTAATTCTCCAAACATTTATTAAGTACCCTCCATGGTCTTTTCCCATGTCTTCCTCTAGTCTAAGCTCTGGTGACATTGAGAAGTACCGAGAGTGGAGAAACAGAGGCCAGATTCAGAAGAAGGGGTTAATATGTTATTTCTTCTCAAAGGTTGATATGTTTGATCTCCAATATTAAACATAAATACAGTACATGTTCAATGTTGTATTGTTCATACTGATCCACCCTGTGACCAGTTTGGGTATATTGGAGAATTGACTGCCTTAAACATAGAAGTAATTATTGCCTTTAGAATCTTTGAATAGTGGCTTATACAAAATAACCATTTCACCACCAACTTTGTAAATAGCCATTGTATGTATCTGAAGGTTAGGAGGCAGGTTTGTTTTGAGACACCTTGGAGAATTCGGGGTACCCAAGAAGAGGATATAGCATAGTGGATTCCAACCATCCACACAATGCTCAAGAGAGGAAGTGGCTAAGTGTTGCATATGCCCTACTAGAAGTTTTAGATGTGATACCTTAAACGAGAGATGTCAGTGGGTAGAGCTCTGGGTAGAATGTAGCAGCTGAGGCTATTGTGAGTCTAAAAGAATATCACCTGTCCCTTGAGTGATCTTTAGAGAGGACTTAACAGTTCATTGGGTACCTGAGTTATATCATTAGGACTCAAAAGAAGAATATGATGACATCACTGATTTTTAGATCCAAAAACTTCCCAAGTTTTTTGGGGGGATTGGGGAGCTATGTCCAGGTCTAGGAAGCAGTCACACAATTATAAGTGTATTTATATATGTGCATTCTTTCAAATGCCAGTGAAGCTCAATTTTTTTATGCTCAGACAAACTTAGAAGTAATATTGCTGTTCTAAACATGGTTCAAGCTTTTCTTTTCTGTATTCATTCTTTCTAGGGTGGTATCTCCTGGAGCGTTCCTGGCCTGATTTCACTATGTCAAATGTATGCAGCAGAGAAAGGGGATACATCAGCAGCTGGCATGGCTGAGCGGAAGGAAGGAGACTAAAACACATTAATCCCATTTGAAGCAACAGGCACTGTGTTAAATGCTTTCAGATACAATAGCAAATTTAATCCTCATAACAACCTTTCGAGGAGAACATTGTTATGATTATTTTCACACATGGAGAAACTGAGGCTCAGAGAAATTAAGATGTGAGCCAGGGTCTGTTTAACTCCCAAAGCGCATGGGTCAGAAGTGCCAGCTTATTTTGGAATCCCAGCTAGAACTACCAGAGATATTAGGCCAGGTTTCCAGGAAACCTTGAGACAAGACCTGTGGAATTATTGAGGCCAAAGATGAGTCTCAATGAGTTAGACCTATCCAATTAGTGGTGGACTTCTGTCAAGATCTTCCCTGATGGGAGGAAAGTCAAAATTCTTCCCAACAGCATGAAGACCTATAGTCATCATGGGAATGCTGTCATCTTGCTCTTTCAGCTCAAAAATCTACCTCCTAGAACCAGGTCACACACTGGCAGGACTTTCCATACACGATTTTGTTTAATGAGCTGAGATCAGATGAACAGGGCTGAGGAAACTGTAGGCAGACAGAATTAGGGCTAATTCTTTCCCACAATACCGCACTCCATTCTTCTAACATACCTCAAGTGCATGCCCTGGGCCAGAACAGATCTGGTGAGAGGAAGATTAACAATGCTGACAAAAATAGTCCCTGACTTGATAAAACAAATATCAACTGGGTGAGGGAACAAGAACTGCCCATAACCAACCTTGGGATCTAATATGTTCTTCATCAGGACAGGATTGCACCATCTTAAGTATTTCACCTCGTGCTAACTCTGAAGTTAGACCTTATACCACTGCCCTTGAACTTAGTCAATATTTGCAAACTGTGTAAAAAAGAGAGAGAGAGAATGCAAATCAGTACAAGGGGTAAATGTAAGATATTCTGGAATAACAGTTTTCGTTTTCTGTAAACTCATAATTCCCTATTTGTTGATCTTTCAGAACCAACCTTTGGAGACTAGGTTACCTGGGCAGATGTTTTATGTAAGAGTGTGTGCATTGGGGGTGGCGGTGGTACATTTTCATTGAATAAAATGTGGCTTTGTCTTGGTCTGGGCTCCCTAATTTCCTCTCAAGATAAAGATGAGCTCATTTGAACCTGCCCCTCTCCAGATCAGTAAACACTCTGCGTGGGTCAAATTCCAGCCCCAGACCCTGGGCTCCTGCACTTTGGGAGGACATTGATTTTCCCTTTCCCGAGGTTCAGGGTGAGAGGTCAGGGCAGGTGTGGGTGTGGGTGGCCCAGACTTCCTCTGCCCTCCAGCTCTGCCTCCCTACACATTCTGCCCAGGATCCAGTCCCCGAAGTTTGAGTGCCAACTGTCACTAAGCTCAGAGCAAGTTTCAGCCTCTGAGTGTGCCTTCTTCACTGTCTCCTTCCATTCTCGCATTTTGCCCAAACTTACAGCAAGATTTTTGTGCTCCCTGTCCAGCAAGTTAATTCCTCTTCTTGATCACTTACCCCGAATCCTCGTCTCCCTAAAACAATTTCCCCTGCCTCTTTCCCCGCACCCCACTCCACTTCTCCTTTGCCTGTGGTAGGAACAGCAAATCCATTATCACACGCCGAGTGATGCAAAATGCAGCATTATGACTTGTGTGTTCTCGATGCCCTCTCTCTCACCTACAACTCACACACCTGCAGCCAGGCGTGAGCTTATACCTTTGGAGAACAGCATGCATAGCTCACTCTTGTTTGTGTATTCTGCTGGCCTCCTTACCAGGGGCACAGTAAGGGTTGATTCGACCTGTTAAATTGAGATAAGAAAAGACAAAAGGGATAAGGGACCAATGTTGGCATTTAAAATGTCAGTGACAACCCTGTAGGTGTGACCACGTCCCCCTACTCCTCAAGGTTCGAGATGATTCTTCCCATCCCATCTCCTCTTCCTCTACCGTTTACTTAAAACCTACTAAGCACCTACTAAGTGCCTACTACCAGGCACTTCACATAGCTCATCTCACTTATCCCCCGGTTTGAGAGGTAGGTGCTATTTTATGGCAGAACAAACTGCGACTGGGAAAGACGGAGGAACTATAATAACAAGTCATGGGCCAGGCTTCAGACACAGGTCCGTCTGACCCCACGGCCCACACCGGTAACTGCGCTGCTGCCTTCCGGTGGGGTCCCCGATCGCCGAGGCCAGCTGGTCCCTGCAGACTGCCGGTGGGCTAGCACAGACCAGACCAGACCCGGTGGGGGGGGGCAGGTGCATCGATCCTGGCTGGGACCTTGTTTCCTCTCTGTCAGCAAAGGGTACATTTCCCCCATGCCTTCGTGCTTTGGTCTCTTGATGTGTATCTGCAAACAAAAGTTGTGCTTGCTTGCTGGAAAAAATTCAAACACTGTGGAAATGTACAAAGTAAGTGGGAAAATTGGTCCCTTACCTAAATGCTCCCTTGTGTATTTCTGCTCCTCAGGAGTAGCATTTATTATGGTGGTGAGTGTTCTCACGCATGTGTGTGTACGTGTGTGTGTGTTGCAGATATAGATAAAGATATATCTTTATATATTTTAAAATATATATATATATATTTAAAACACCACTTTTTAAAAAACACAAAAATGGAGTCATGTTTATGTAAAAATATTCCTATATTTATTTTTCAAATTCAATAATATATCATGGATGACTTTCCATTTCACTACTTAGCTATAGCTCAACTTCGAATTTTTAGTGGGTGCATAATATTCCATATTCTATGGAGTCAAAATACAAATCTACAACTAAAAGCACAAATGAATCTTTTTTTTGAAAAAAAATACATTTTTTTGGTAGCAGTACTGACATAATAGGGAAGCTGTTATTCTTGGGGTCAGTTCTACCCAAGTTAAGTTTGCCTTAAGGAGGCATCAGGTCACAGTTCATTTTAACAGTGCACCTAGTGATGATATTTGGTTTGTCCATGATTTTCCGTTATCACTTATAATCCTGCAATGATTATCACTGAACATGCCGCATAAAATTGAGAAATATTAATTGAGGTCCTCCTGCTTCAAACTCCAGTTATTTGTGACTTTTCCTCATTCAGTCAGGGCCAAGCACTGCTTCTAGAAGGATTCACAGAGGAAATGCAGGGAACAAAGATTCAAGGTTTTTCGGTTTTGAATTTCTAAATAAGATCTGAACACTCAGTGTTGAGACAATAGTCTTGAAAGTCAGGGATTTTAGTTCACCAGAGCCTGGCTTTTTGTGTGTGTGATAGAAAAGAGTGCTTTTAGTTTCAAAAGTTTAAGCACCAAAGAATCCAGGCGTAAAGCTTAACCCGCAATGACAAACAGAGATAACCGAGGAGGAGGAGCCAGCCTAGCTCACCCTCACAGGCTGGAAGGCATTTGCCTGGGGCAGGGGCTGAAGTGGCCAGAGAAGGGGTCTGCCATCAGACCCTGGCCCTGTCCTTTGTGTCCTGGTCCGAGCCTGGGGCTTGGGTGGAGGTGACAGGATAGCCAAGTACTTGTGGTCCTGAAGAAGGAATATGTTTCTCTGTTTTGCCTGGCACTTAGAATATAGCAGCCATGCAGAAATGGCCTGGGCGTTGCTACAACAGGGTGCAGAAGGCTGTATAGGGGCCAGTGGCTGGAGGTGGGGGGGGGGTGGCCTTGGAGTGGCCTAAGGAAAGACTCAAACTGTCCAGTGTCCAGATCACAGCAGGTAATATCATGGGGAAGAAAATGAATCATTGAGGGCCTGAGGACGCCTCCGTGGAATGTGCTGTGAATCTCAGGCCAGAAGTCCAATAGCCACGTTAGCAAACACAAGCATGGTGCTCTGATGACAACGTGAAATCAGACGCCTCATCACTTCCTGCTCAAGGACCAGAGAGTACTGCAAAGTTCAACGTCAGCCTAGAACAGGAAGCCTCCTCAAACCCCAGGCCACGGAACACCCAAGCCTCCAGATGCCACCTTCAGGGAAAGGAGTAGGAAGAGATGGAATCTTGTCTGTAAAAACTGCATGTACCTGAAAGTGACTACAAGATTGTTTTCTGCCCTCAGACCAAAACGAAGCTTGAGTTTGACATTAAGTTGTAGAAAAAGAAAAGTTACACATTTCAGCTGACCCGAAGAGGTGCCCTTGTGATTCCTGTCTGCTCGTGTGTGCAGATATTTCTATGAGGTTGATCGCCAGCTGTGGAGCTGGTAAGACAAAAGCCCGCGTATTTTAACCAATTTCCAAGTTCCTCTCCAAAATGGTGGTTCTAGCGTACCCATCTGCAGCCGGGACTGCTGGAGAGAACCTTCTATCCCATTCCCTGCCCAGCTCTGCAGGTTACAACTCTTTTAAAATTTTTGCCAACCTGAAATAGAAAAATTTTGACCGTTGACTGCAAGCTTTGGTCACGAGTTCTAGTCAAGTTCTCCTTCCCTTTTGGAGCCCACATAGGAGGGAAGAGAGGAGGGATTGAGAAGAACTTCAGGGTGAGTGTCATGGCTGCCCTGTGGTTGGTTCTACTTCATGTATGTTTAGAGAATTAAATTAAAATGCTGAAAATAAGAAGACGTCTTTCATCTTTCGTTTCTGCCACAGAGTCCTGTTGCCCATAATGACAACTCTCAAAAGCGTCATCAAATTGCCTTTGGTCAGTGCTGTCCAACTCCACACCTACCTTATCCTTTCCTCTTAGAATATAAACAAGTAGGCTTAAATTTTAAGTCAATATTCCAGAAAATAAAAATGTCATACTTTATTGTAGAATGAATGGCCTATCTTTAATGGACATTGCTTTTCTGGAATTCTTTTCTTTGTTCTTCTCTTTGTTTAATTATTGAGGGAAATCCTTAAAGCCACACTAGACCAATCTGGCTTTTTCCAAAAACTCGCAGTTCCAAAAAGACCTGTTAAAGTAAAAGCCACTGAGTTAACAATCTGACAAACTGAAATGGCTAAAAGAGCAAAAGCTATTTGGCCCTAGTAAAAGGGAAAAAATAGAAGGTAGTAGCACTTAGTGATTGAGTTAGCTGACAGCCCTAACAAGAAATATTTGTTTCCACTATCATTAGAAGGTAGAAAAAGCAAATCGATATATCAAAAAACCTTTGCCTGCATTTCAGCTAGCAGCAAATCCAGGTCTTGCTTCATATAAGTTTGTCACAGGTAATGAGCCCTGTTTTTTTTTTTTTTTATAGTATAATATTCTTTTCACCATACTGCTGGACTGGATTTGCTTATTTTTTTGCATTTGTATTAATATAGGTGGGCTTCATAGTAGAATTCACCCATAAAACTATCAAGGCCAGGTGCCTTTGTGGGGAGGACAGACGATTTCATTTGGTTTTTGGACAACTTTTAAAATTTGATCTATGGCCTTAATGCTCTTAAAAGTTTTTTTTAATTTCTGGATTAAATTTTGATACCTCCATTTTGCTTAGAAATGTATCCACTTCACTGACATTTTTCACATATATAGCCATAGTGTTGATTCTAACAAATCTTGGATGCTGAGTGAAGACAAGACATAAGTAATACTCAATTAGTAATCTACATGTTATTTATGATTTTTCCTAGATGTCTACATTTAGATGCACATGCCCATACCATACTTGGGCACATGCACATTTACCCTCCTTTGTGCTAAACTTTGAGACTCTTGCTCAATCTTATGTCAATTGCTGAGCTAAGAAGGGGAATTTAAGGAACACATTTCTTTTTCCAGTTACCAAGGATTTTCCAGTTGTGACTAATCAGAAATGCAACCATTGATTTTTGGAATTATTTCCTAACAGGTCAAGGGGAACAATAATGACAAGAAATCCATAGCTCCAATTTTCATGGTCTAGAGCTACTCACACCAAGGAATATCCATCCAATAGCTGCAAAGCACAGAATACTATTTGCATAAGCACTGGGGAAAACCCAGTGCTTTCTATAGTGGCAGATTTATTTGCAGAGACACAGGCATTTTTTCCAGGGTGGCTGCCAAACTATCTCCTGAGCCTGTCTAGCTAGCACCTGGGAGACTCAGCAGGGGGCTTTGCAAATAATACCCTCCCCTTTGCCAGGATTGAGGCAGCCTGAGCGATTCTGTTTCAGTATGTTGTGGCACCTTAATCTTTCTAAATTGCTCCACTCCTATTCTGGGGCCTCCCCAAGCATGGCTGGGTGAAGGTGTGGCCACAGCAGCTATCTGCCTGAGGCTGGGGACAAAGGCCTGGGGGAATGGCAGAAGTAGGACAGAAGCTTACAATGCCTGCACCACTTCTGTGTTCTTCAAAATTTTTATGTCCTGGGAAGTTGGGATGGGGCTGGGTGTAGTTCTAATATCATAACTGAAAACAACAAGGCAAGGTGACAAAGACCACTGACTGGGAGAGAAGAAAGAGAAATAATAGTGATTAGGTACAAACCATGTGCCAGGTTCCGTGCTGTTTCCATGGTATAAAAATAATCTCTTTGTTAAAGGCTTGATGGAATTCACAATGTATTACTATTTTAATTTGCATATTCATCCTTAATGATCTCTTACCCTATTGAATAAAAGTATTGAGTTGTGTTTAGCAGAGAATTCCTTTCTTTAAATGAAGATTCTATGGAAACTTGTTTATTACTTAATTTAATACATTCGTACATAGAGATCTATTTTATCATACCCAATGAGATCATTGGTGCTTTAATCAGAGAACTCCTTTTATTAAGTGAATATTTTTATTATACCCCAATATAAAGATGAAACTCCTTTTGTTAAAGGAGGTCCCAATCTGGTGGCCCCTGAGATAATAATACCACCTTACTCTAGTGCTCTAGGGAATAAAAGCCACTGATTTAGATTATCTCTAAAATTTCTTCAGTGCTAATCATTTTTCTTTATAACCGGGAAAATAGACCAGTCTCCAGTGAAAAGAAAGTAGACAAAGGAGAGAGAGAGATAGAGAGAGAAGTAAGGAAGAGAAAGAAAGGAAAAAGAAAGGAAGGAAGGAAGAAATACAGTGTGTAGGAATATATTTTTATTGGTTTCATATTAGGTCTGATGTCACCTGAATGTGAGTGATTAGGGACTCAGGGCCTTCCCCCCCAAACATGAGACCAGGTCTTCTGGATGGTTTCACCTGTGGCTGGGCCTTGGCTGAAGGCAGTATGGTCTGCCAAGGCATTTTTGCCTCCCAGGCTTCCTTCCCCTCCCTCTCCAGGACTCGTATCCTGCCCATGGCCATGGACTTCTTCTAAATCACTCCAAAATGGATCCTAAGAACTCACAGAAGGAGGTACACTTCTCCCCTGAAGACTGGTCTCTGTCACCTGGGTTGGGCTGCAATGACATCATCATAGCTCACTGCAACCTCAACTTTCTGAGCTCAAGTGATCTTTCTTCCTTAGCCTCCTGAGTAGCTGGGACTACAGGTCCATGTCACCATGTCATGATGATTTTTTATAAAATTTTTTGTAGAGGTAGGGTCTTGCTACATTGCCCAGGCTGGTTTCAAACTCAGCCCCCCGAAATTCTGGGATTACAGCCACAAACCACCGCTCCCAACCCCATATATCTTTTTTTTTTTATGCATATACGTGTCAAGAGAAACATGTCAAGTCAGTGATATTTTAATTTTAGCTTTACTCAATAGCTCATCACTGGGAACAGAGGGAGGGCTGGGGCAACCCAAGAGCACTAGATGCTTGGCAAGGAGTAGAGACACTTACTGAAGGGAAAGCAAATCAGGAACAGAGAGAGAAGGATCCAGAGTCACACTTGGCCAATTTCAGAATTTTGCCCTTGCCTTGCCCTGCAATTTAACTTGGCTTTCTGATGAGAAGCACCATTTTTGGGGCATGTAGGAATCCTTTGGTGAAAGTCAACATGGTGTCTGCACCAACTCTAACAATCCCTTAGCCTTTATAATTCTTTTAATTCTCCTGGGACACTCAGAGGTTAAGTGACTTGTTTAGGTTTCCCTGGGTAGGCCTGGTAAAGATTTTTAGAATTGAATTGATTGGAGGGAGGTCTTCTGACACCCAAAGCCATGCTCTCTTAATGGCTTTTCCTGCAGTTTCCAAAGCTACCCTTCATGTTTTTACCCCAGAGTAAAGCCTCCCTCCAAAAGGTTATATTGTTGTTGGAAGGGGTTATAGCACTATTTATTTCTTTAGTAATCTTTCATAATTTTGCTTAGCTATCATCTCAGTTTTCTAAAACTGGATAAGCTGTTTTCCTTTATATACCCTTCTCTGGTATTGTATATTTTTTAAAAAACAGAAGTGATCCCCAGAATTTGGCAACACATGGCAAACATTCGAGGTGTTTCCATGACTTTTGTCCAGGGGCATTTATATCTCACCTCGGCATGTGTTAATAAATTGTGAATACGTGCTGATTTTTAGCTGTTAGTTTTTAAGAAAAACTTGTCAACCATTATGATTACTGTAATGGAGATCAAAAGGAATAAAACCAATCCTTTATAATTAGCTTGTGAAGATTATTTGTTCAACTGTAAAATGGGCACTCATACACACTGAGAATTGTGTGGAACAAAGTTTGTGACCAGGGCTCGGATGGGTGCTCAGGACAGTGGGATACATTTTATTGTAGACCAATGCTGCCAAATAATTTAGAGTCACAAAAGGGAGGATTTGGGGCTGTATTTCTAACTATTAGGAAACATTTCTACCTGCTTTAACTTCTCAGTGATTTGGTATCTATGGAGACTATCCAATCTGATTTAAAGTGAATCAGTATTAAATAAGTGTAAGAAGATGGAAGGGTCACTATATTCCTCAAATACCTTTTCTCTTCTAAGAAGAGAGGGAGTAAGGAGAGGAACACTTTCCTTTGCCAGTCAGGGAATAAATATTTTGGCATAGAGAGAGACATAAGCATGTCCCTCGTTGGTACAATTAAATTAGGAAGACTGGGATTTACATTTGTGCCATTCATAGATAAAGAGCTAAAAGTAGAAACTATGCTATTATTATTTTTAAAAGTTTCAGTATTACATTGATTCCATGCACATTTGTGTCAACAGAGCCAAAGTATAAAGTTTTCATCATTTAGGTGAAAGCAAAAGAAGAAATCCGAGAGGTTAAGAAGACTCTGTACAGACAGAAGGGAGGTGTAGCTGTAGCAAAGGTAGATAATAAAGTCAATCTCAAATAGGGAAATGATTTCTGTTACTTCTTATTTCTGATTCAAAAATAAAGGAGACATGATTTTAAACCAAAGTGAAAGAGACAAAGGAAATTTTCAAAAGCCATACACCCAATCTGCGTAGTATGGAACATGCTACCAATCATGTCGAGAGAAACATTTTAGAAAGGTTTTGAAAATTTACATTAGTACTTAGTTCTGAGTCCAACCAGTGGAAACAATACAAACTCTTAATTCTTATATTTCAAGTAATATAGTTGCTATTCTGTGACTTCTGAGAATATGTTTCCTTGTTCTTAAAATCATTTGTTATTAGCAATTATTAAGAGTAAAATATTACTTTGAGCTAAAGCTTATTATTTTTTTTAAGTTTGAGGGCTAAAGAAAGTTCAATCTGAGAGAAGAAGTTGCAGAGAGAAATGTAGGCAATTACTACAAGCATCTGAAGTATAAGATCATTTCTAGGAGTGCATGCACTGATGTTAGGAGTACAGAGTTAAGAACTGTAATGAAAGGACAACTCCATACTTGATATCACAGGCACAACTAGCCTACTGTCTACAACTGGACACAGGTCCAAAAATCAAATGTCACATGTTGAAAAAAATCAAGCGGCACTGAGCTTGTAATGTATATTTTATTTTGCACAAGCTTGCATATATACTGCACATACATTCAGTTTAAGAGGAGATGGAAGGCACACAAGGCAATTGGACTACTGTATCCTTTAAGTGGTACAAAGCAAAAGGTAAAAGTTTGGAGAGTATACAAAAGCTTAAAACACACAAAGTAAAACCCCTTTCCCACCCTCCCCACAACTTTTTTTTTCCTGTTTTGAAATTTAGTAGCTGCCAAACTAAATTTTTTACTTTTACTTTAAAATCAATTGTCTACTGCACCTTTTTATTTTCTTTTTAATATGGACAGGGAGTCTCATTGTGTTTATCATATCAATTAATATTACAGTACATCCTTGGTAATACAAAATTGTACACCTTCATCAAATAAATTAGGATAAATTAAACCAATAAATTATGCAAAGTCTTCAGAACAATAGACAACAACAAAAATCCACAATTGAAATTGCCTCTAGCTAAAAAAAAAAAGAATCAAAAATTGACTTTATCAGTTCAGTTATTGTCCTATATTCAAATCAAAGGGTCTTTATTACAAAAAAAAAGAGCTTAATAATGCTATTTACAACATATTGCTAAATAATATAAAGGCAGTGTTTTGTCACGGTTTGTACTATATACACATGAGAAATGGCTGGGACAGTATTGAGGGAAGCCACGACCTTTGATTCTTCTAGGTAGTGCTGAGACCAACCCCAAATACATTTTCTTCTACTTCTAAATTTGAAGTGGTAATATACAATTTTAAAATGCTTCATCCCCCTACGTGGAGGAATTAGATATTTAAAAAATACAGAATGAATACATTTTCACAAAAGAAGGCCATCTCGTTTGCCTTTTCTGTTCCTGTGTGTGCATTTCAGGGGCAGGGGGGATGTTGGATTTGAGAGAGGGCTCAGTTGAAAAGACTCAAAGTCCAGATGCTTCCAGATTCTGTTATATTCTTAGAAGGATAATTATAAGAAGATGCAAAGGTTAAATACCAGTTTTGATCCCAGCTCTGAATATGAGCATTTTTAGCTTTAGTTTTTATAGATGGTTTACAACCAACAGATCTACAGAAAACAAAACTGCATTTCCTTCAACATAACATTTAAGTGCAATACAGTAACTGCTTACTCATATAAACCAGTTACATTTTTTAAGGGGAGCTTTTTGAAAACAATGCTTCTTGTAATTTGCAAACACAGAGTTTGTACCAGAAGGGAAACATTTGTACTATTCACACCAATGAATACGCTATAATATACATGGCAAAGAGATTCTGCACTTGTCTTCACATATACACTGTTTCTTTCAGGGGAGTCTGTAAACCACTTTTTCTTTCGTGAATTTATGATTGTTTCTGGGTGACATCCTATTTTGAATGTCCCCACATCTTTAGCTTTATGACTTCATATTAACCTTTATGTATGTGATGGGGGGGTACTTACTAAATGTCTTCATGTACATAGAAAAGAAATTTCATAAATGTACAGAAACTGCATTACCCTTGTCCTTGACAGGTGATAAAAGAGACTGTTATCTTTTAAAAGTAGAGAGCAGGATTTCCAAGAATGCTTTCAACTGTCTATACAGTCACTGTAGTGTTCCTAATAAATTCAACAGATGTTGTGAGAATGTAGTTATTTATTAAAATCTCATGTCTTATGTAACAACAGCCATGAGGTTCAATATTTACATTGCTTTATAAAAGTTCCCCTCTTGCTTTAGTGTTTCTGCTTTGCTTTTTTTTTGTCGTTTTAAAATTTTTTTTTAAATCATATTCACCCACATCCCTCTAGTACAGTAACAAAGATTCTGCAAACATAAAACACTTTAATTAAATAATACTTGTGGAGGCACAAAGCAAACTTCAGAAATATGTGGGTGAACATTTACTTAAATAATTACTACATTCTAACATCTTCCACGTGTTTTACCATTTAATGTGAAACATCCTCATTAAACAGCCAGAGATACAGTAAGAATTAAATGTTTTGTTGCAAATAGAACATTCTTTTCACAAAACATAACAAATGTCTAAAATAGGTTCTTAAATCTAGATAGGAAAAGGTAAGCTTTCCACTTCACACGCATATATATATATATATATATGTATATTTTTACATGTGTGTATATGTGTGTATGTGTCTTTATGTTCACACACCTGCACACACATATATAGCACATGGTATGAAATATTGCTTCTATACTACTTTTCATTAGGCTAAGAAAACACAAGATTTGCACCACAGTTACAAAAAATTGGCTTCTACAAGAATTTTCAAAACTCGAATGCTGCTCAAACAATTGAGGAAAAAATAATTTGCGGTATCAAACTGTTCTAAAAATTCTCTTCTTCAAAAACGTATTCTCCCGCTTTGTTTTAAAAAGACACAAAATATGCATAGCTATCAACGTTATGTCAAACAGCCAGAAAAAAAATCTAGTGTTTATTGCAGCTGTAGTAATTGGAAATAAAGTCAAAAAGATGAAATCGAAAGCCACAGAAGGCACAAGAACAATTGTACTTGTGGGAAAAAACTGGTATTTTGAAGGATTTTTAAAAATCCCCCCCGCTGGTGCATTTTAGGTCTAGGCACAGACTATAACCTCAAGTGTATACGCAAAAATAATTTAGGGTTAGCAGAAAATAAGGGGTTGTGTGGTATTTCAACACGGACTTTAGACTTGTTTTTTCATATGTAAACTGTCCCTCATTCTTCACTCTCCCACCACAGAAAGTTAACTTTCTCCCAAGTAGCCAATTTTCACTTGGTGAGAGTTGAGCTAAGATTTGAAAGATGGTGATTTAAAAACAAACAAACAAACAAAAACTGTTCTATAGGAGTTTTGAGAGACAGGCTTTTGCCATTTGCCAATGCACTGGGAGGCACAAGATTTTATGATTGTAAAAGGGGAAAAACCACCTAAAAGCAAAGTGATAAGAGTTCTATTTTCAGAACAAAGAGGTGAGTTTATTCTCATGCTGTAATTTCTGCTCTGAAATAATTTCTATGCCTCAGTGAACATTTGAGAGGATATTATCAGTAGATAAATGCATCAACATTTGGTTGTGAACACCTACTTTTGCTTAATTTGTCTACTTAAATTAGAAAGGCAGGAGAAAATAAGATGAAAAATCCAAATAAGTCTGGAATCAATACTGAACTGGCCCCAGATCAAAAAGATACCTAGCAATGTGTCTACATAGGTGAATACACTACAGCTTTGCCTTTTACCTTGCAAATGGCAACACGACGTTGATAAAAATTACACGGAATAGCAAAGACCCAGGTGTGTACTGACATGAACAATGAAAGTCATACTCTTTCAAACGCAGCAAGTCGAAAAGAGTGTGACTACACGTTGAGATTGCTTCCTTGCTTTGTGCTGATTGGATTTTTTTCCCCACTTTATTCCAATGTAATGATTACAAAAACTTTTTTTTTTTTTTTTTTTTTAAAGCAAGCCAGAAAAATAACAAATTGGATCTAATGACCGTGCATTGTGTGGGAGAGTGTGAGCTGGGATATGTGCCTGGCTACGGGTGCAGAGAGAAGCTGTCGATGCCCAGCCCAGGCCATTGCACACTCTGTCCACAGCGAGAGGGCCTGCTCGTCTCCTGAATGAAGCAGAGCATCACAGAACCGCACCATTTAATTTAAAGTCAGCAGGTTTTAAGGCTTTGTGCTGACAATAATTGCTTTCATACATTCCTGTCCATCAGCAGAATTTATAAATGACGTTAAATTTACAGCAATCGGGTCAGCTAGACAGTCACATGGGTCAAAACCTGTGCTTTCCAAAGTCAAATGTAATTTTTATGAAAATTAAGGGAAAATGGCATTTATGTTCTATATGTTCTAAATACCAGATTTGTTACTGTGTCATTTTAGGAGGTGTATATCAAATTACCTAAGAGGAAAGAGGAGTCTGGAAAAAAAACACTATTAGAATGAACAGTGAATTCTTACTGCATCTGCACACAAAAACCCATCTAAGAAAAGAACAAGTGTGAATGCCATATGATTTTCTAAATGTAAGTACGGGACATTGTACATCATTGAAAAACTGGAAGAAAAAAAAAGGAGAAAGAGGAGAACCATTGAAGAAAGCATAAAATAGCAGCTAGCTTTCTTATGTGTGCTGAAATTGTGTCTTTTGGGTTAACCCCAAACTTTCTCATGCTATACACTCTTCTCACATTTTGGTCAATACTAGCTTCTGAATTAGAAGAGGCATTATCAGTTGCTTTAAAATGCTATATCTAAAATGTAGAAATGCTTAATTAGACTGTCATCACTTAGAACACCCATAAGGGTGGTGTGGAATTGTATATGAAAATAGGTTATTCTCATATGTGAAGATCAAGTCAGCCAACAGTTGTTAACAAACTTCTAGTGTAGGTAAGAATCTTATGGTCAAGTTGGGATTTCCTTTATTCCTTACTGTAGAAAGATATTCAGAAAACAGTGTTTTAGGAAAAAAAAAAGATGTTAATTAAATAGAAATAATAATCCTGTTAAGCATATAAACAACGTTGAGCAGAATAAATTTGAAACTTATGTGCCTTTTAATATCTGAAGCAAAATAAATTGAAAGTGAAAACAAGTTATAGGTTTTTTTTTCCTTTTCTATGAAGAATGATATCAGCTCCCTTATTTGGAAGAAGAACCTACTGTGAAGTTTAGAGAGGCAGCTAGATCAGGTATGAATTTCCAGTCTCATCTTGAAAGAGTCAGTTTTGTGCAAAATTGCTTTGCCTTCCATAAGAAACTGGTACTAGTTTGGGGGGTGCCTGTCATTTCTCTTAGGAAAGGCTTGAGAGTTAGTGATTGTTTTTCTTTTAGGCCTTTTGGGGAACTTTTGCAAAGTGAGCTGCTCATCTGCCATCGGCATTATTTTCAAACACGTAAGAGAAAGCTACTCATTGCGTTTCAAACCAAACAAGATATTTAAGTGTATGAAGTGGTTTCATTGAGTTTTCAGACCTTCTTAGCAGTAAAAACAAGAGACACATCACCGTCTGTGTCATGGGTTTTCCTCGGCCAACCGCCATTTGCAATAAGCCATCAATTAAGCGGACGCATCGCTCGCAAATGCCCTTCCTTGCTAATACAGACTTTACACACGCCAACATTCTTTTTTTTTTTCCCTGAAAATTAACCCTATTTTAAGTCTCCAAATGTTAAGGGCCTTGGGCAAAAGTAAACTAAAGGCGGAAGGAACATAACCATCCCCTTTCAATGGAAAACAAAAGGAAAGGAGGGAAAGATGATGAGGAGGAATTACCAGCTGATTTCAGAACATATCCATGCCTCCCATACACATATATATGAAATCAAAATCTAGACACATATAACTCGGACATCCAAAGGGGACTGCTACTATTCATACATTCAAAAAGAGTTGTTGAAATTTCTACTCATGAAGCAGCTCTTGTAGGCAGTTCGGGGATTTGAAAATCTCAGGGACTTCACTATCCAGCTTGCAGATAACCTTGTATATGGCCTTCTTCCAGGAAGGATCAACATCTTTGCCTGCGATAATGGCATTGAAAAACTCCCGTAATGTGATCTGTGCAACTTCCAGGAATCTCTCTGGAACCTGCTGATACAAGGAGACAATGGCATTAATAAAGTTTTCAGTTTCAGGTCTACGGTTCTTCCAAGGAAACTGAGCTAAGAAAGGGGCTTACACGGCACCTGCATTTTCTAAAAATGGCCAGCCTTTCTTCTCTTATGTAAAGTCGTTATATATAGTAGCATTGTGACGTGGGGTTGACAGCTTCGTGGAGTTTTAGAAGCAGACCTGCGCAAAGGATCCACGCGGACCTACTGAAAAACTAGGATTTCACTGTGAATATCAGGGTGGAAAAAGGATGTGACTGTTTGAATTCCTCATTTCATTAAGCAGTTACATTCCAGAAGAAAGTCTCCAATGAATTTTTCAGAATTCAAATTATATTTCCTTTTGATTTTCATTATGAAAACAAAATGTGTTCTCAAAATAAGATAATAAATGACTGGGTTTCTATCTGAACTTTTACTCACACTTTGCATGAAGAAAATCATCTAAAATCTCAGTTTCCTGTTTGTCTCAGAGGATTTGTTGACTCAAATGCTAAACTGTATATTGAAGTGGTCTGCAGTATAAAGTATTCTGCATACATAAAGGAGTGAGAAAATGGCATTAACAGGAAGTCACTAAATATAACATTTAAACTGAATCCTAAAATACTACATCAGGAACTACCCTGAGATTAAATTGCTCCATAAGAGAGTGATTTATGCAGCTGATCATAACAATAAAAACTTACATCTATTGAGTGCTTACTATATAACAGACACTGTGTTATGTGTTGAATGTGAGTTATATTATTAATTCTCCTAATCTCTTTATAAGTTGTTATCCCATTTATACAATGAGAAACTGACGCTCAGAGAGATCAAGGGAATTATTCAAGGTCATTATATTCTAGGAAAAACATTTCCCAAATATTCTTTTTAGAATCACTATTTGTTAAGCCTTTTCTTTCACAGAAATTAATACGTATGTGTGTTGTGTGTATGTGTATGGGCACGTGTGTATATGTGTGTATTCTCTTAATTGTTCATTTAATAATCTGATCTCTTGAGTAGGGAAAGCAGTAGCTATGATGTACTTATTTGGCATTCTTTGTAACCTACTTATAGCAAAGCACAGCCTATCTTTCCCCACACCAGCATAACAGATTCACAGAATAATTCCATGAACTCATAATTTTCCAAGCACACACTGACACTTAGTAGATTTCTTTTAGTGGGGTACTTATGCATTAGTAATGTTTTATTTTTACATTAAGTGCAGACATATGAGGACATAAATGTATCGTAGTCGTACGTGCAGACAGATCTGTCCACATATATATAAGAGATGAAAGATTTTTATCTCAGTTCAGACATGCCACTGCGGTAAATAAAAGGGAAGTATTACGTTAAACATGTTCCCTCCTTTTCTCCTTACTTTTTCTCAACTGGTGCAATGGACCTTTTTACGATAGTAACTGGTAAAGAAAACCAGAATAATCACCAGACATCCCTGTTTTTCACATTTAAAAGTGGACGAAGACGTGTATTGCTCCCAAAGGGGAGTCAATTGTCTTTTATAAAGAAACCTAACAACTCCCCAGAAAAAAAGAAAAGGGTTCCCCTTTGGGGATAATCAGAGTCTTTAAAAAAAAGTAAGAATTTTGAGCAGCTCTTCCCCAAAACTTTCACTCTGGCCCATTTCTCCCAATGCTGCCTGGAAATTCATCCAAAACGGGCTCCTCACCCCCCACAGATATGGGCTCCTCACCCCCCATGGATATGGGTCCTCACCCCCCATGGATATGGGCTCCTCACCCCCCATGGATATGGGCTCCTCACCCCCCATGGATATGGGCTCCTCACCCCCCATGGATATGGGCTCCTCACCCCCCATGGATATGGCTCCTCACCCCCCATGGATATGGGCTCCTCACCCCCCATGGATATGGGCTCCTCATCACCCATGGATATGGGCTCCTCACCCCCCATGCATATGGGCTCCTCATCACCCATGGATATGGGCTCCTCATCCCCCATGGATATGGGCTCCTCACCCCCCATGGATATGGGCTCCTCATCCCCCATGGATATGGGCTCCTCATCCCCCATGGATATGGGCTCCTCACCCTCATGCATATGGGCTCCTCATCACCCATAGATATGCAAACCCAGACAGCCCAACTGCCATTTCCTGCTGAGAATTCCTGTGGATTTTCCACATACCTTTGGTGATTTCCCCTAAACTCTCCTGGATGCATGAGTATTTGTTGGCTGAGAGCTGAGCCCTCCAATTCACCTTCTACCAATCAACAGTCATTAAGCAGTCTTTTTGACTCCTCTCCCCAGCTCCCCACTAAGATAACCTTCACATTGTATCAAACGGGCGTGGGCAGAGAGATGAACCCAGCTGGGGCACAGCTAGGCAGTGCAACCACCCACTCTAACTACCTACTCGGTTTTGGGAGCTGTTAGCCAAATGCTCCGGAAACATAATCACAGGCATTTATTAAAATACACATTTCAAGAAGTGCGGTTCCCCTGGCCATTGCAACAGAGCCTCGACTTCCGTCTCAGTTCCTAGAACACGCAGGGAGGCAGCATGGCGAGGCGGAGAGCTCCAGGGAGGAAGGGTGTGGGCAGCTGCTCCCAGGAAGCAGGAAAAGGCCGGAAGCCCCGCCCACCCCAGGAGCTACCCCGGAAAAGGCCGGAAGCCCCGCCCACCCCAGGAGCTACCCCGGAAAAGGCCGGAAGCCCCGCCCACCCCAGGAGCTGCCCCGGATGTCTGGGGCGCCGGGGCCCAGGGAAGAGGGCAGGGATGGAGACTGTCACACGAGGGAGATACATCTAGAACAACATCAGCACCAGAGGTGGGGAGGGAAGTGTAGTTGTAGGATTTTCCTGAGACCAAATCAAGGTAACTTCTTTGGGGGTTGGGTGCAGCCTCCTCCTCATTATTTTTGTAGTTCGCCATGCTGGCGAGTGGTTTTCAGTGGGTTCGACCCTGTTTTGAACAATCATTTCTTGTGGTAGTCATCATAGGCTGTCCTGTATCATTTGTTTTTCTGTTCGTGTGTTGATGTTACTTTTCCCCTGCTTACATCTAGTCCCAATTACATTGTCACAAGGTGTATTCAGATAAGGAGACACGGGTCCCCTTCTGTGTGTCGCCCAACATGCTTGGCAGAGTATCTTTTGCAAAGTCATTTGATAAATACTTCATAATGAGATTTTTGCCTCTGCCTTCCTCTCTATTGCTCTAGAGTAGCAGTTATAGTCTTCCTCAATACTTAAATAAACGAAGCTTAAAAGAATGATACGATAAGATAGAATTTAAAGAGTTAGACCAGACCTCAGAAATCATCATTTTAGAGGTGAAGAAACTGTTAGAAATTATGAGATTCTGTGAGGTGAAGAAATTGTGAAAAAAAAAAAAAGACTCGTGAAATATGGTATCTTCCCATCAAACCATGCTGGCTCACTTTTAATGTTTTTGTGTGGTTTTTTTTAGTTTTTTTTTTTTTCTTTTTTAGCAATTTCAACTATCTATATAAGGCATCACAACCTTGATAAGTTGTGGATCTGTAATCTAGAAAAACCACAGAGGAGCTAGTAACTTCAACATACATGAGAATAGTATAAAAGATTCCCAAGAAGAGACTTTGGTTATTGGTTTAGATTGGGGAAGCGATGAATTCTTTGTAAACAAATGAAATGGCTTTCTAATTTAGTGCTTACTTTGAGGCAATATTCACGCAACAGACTGGGGTGGATAAAAGAAAGTTATAATGAGACCCTGTAATACTGGAGCAACTAATCTTTCTTGGTGGCTCCAGAGGTACACTGTTGGGTAGCAACTGATCTTCTGAGAGGGTGCCAGGGAATTCCATCCACAGGTAGAAATGTCGTGCATGGAAAAAGGGGCTGTCATTTCTCTGCTTGAAAACTTTCCCCCAGCTCCGTTTAACTGAGAAAGGGGGCGGGGTGCTTTCTGATGTTTTCGTGGGGGCACCTTAGAATCCAGGCTTATGAGAACGATGTTGCCCGTATTTTTCTGTACTTCTTAACACCCAATGGCTTTCCAATCACCAATAAACATCTGCAGAAAATCCCTTAGTGACAAGTAATCCCTTATCTAGGTTTCTTTTAATAGAACCCAACAATCTGCAGAATGAACCCTAGAGTATCTCCTCAGCATCAGGTGGCAACAGTCAATCAAGTCACTGGAATGCAAGACAATGCAGGCTGCTGGGGTGGGGGAAGGCCAAGCCTTTGGACATGCCACAGGGAAAAAACAAAAGGCTTCCAAAGTCCTTGGCTGGAACGGCTGGGGCTATTGTGGGAGCTGCTTTGCCCAGCGTTCCTTAGGAGAGTGGAAACTTTGTTTTGATAAAAAGGCATCCCAGTATAGGTACCTCACCTCAGATGGTCTTGCCTTGATATTTGGAGGAGGCTGTAATTGTGATGAGGCACTTGAATGCACTCATAAATTTGAAAGAGGCTGGTTTTCAGCATCTACTAATTTCATTGTAATTTGTACTTGAGTCTCCTCCGAGCAAACGAGGGCCTTGTGGGCTTCAGTGAAACGGGAGGAGGTTCTCCAGGCTTCCCTGTCCCCGGCTGGGGTACACATGGACATGACGTATTGGGTGAATGGGTGCTTTGCTGTTCTTATTTATTTTTTTTTTTAAATCAGAATGAGTGGCAAAGACACAATTTCCCCTGTCTTCCTCCTCCTCTTCCCAGTTGCTTTACCTTCAAGGATGATTTGTTTTATTAAACTGACTGTCCCTAGCCTCTGCAGTACATAATAAAAGCCTGACAGAGCAGGCTGCCTGCCTTCTGTGTCCTGCAGATACTCATCATAAGTGTCAGGACATACCAAGGTTAGCGGTCACTGGAAGTGTGCTCGCTGGCCCAAACCTTGCCAAACGCTCTTGGCAGCTGAATGAATGTCACAGAGAATAGAAGGGGAATTACAAAGGTTAAAAAGAAGACAGCCTCTCCTATTTTCTGGAGACAGAGAAGCTGATTTTTCACACCTCTGAACCATCCGCAAAGCTCATTCATCAGCCTCTTGTGAGGGACCTAAACCTTGCCCCGTGCTCAACTCTCCACGGACACTCCTCCATCCTCAAGCCCCTTTCAAAATTGGCCCACTGGCCTCATTTCATCAGTGGAACAATCTTTACTAAAATGGATAGAAAACAAACCACGCATCGACCTCTCTTCCTAGCCCCTTCCCAATAACCAAAGGCTCAAATGGCCAATCGAGCTTATCAATAGATTACAACCTTATCAAGGGAGATCATCGTTACAGTTCATCTTTTAAGCTATTTTTTTTTTTTAAACTTGCTCCAATGGATAAATGGAAAAGGACCCATGCGTACAGGCAGGGGTGGCTAACGAATGGAAAAGTAAAATGCTGCCTAGTATTTTGGCGAATTAGTTTGTGTGTGGGTTTGCTTTCTCCTTCCTCCTCCATTTTCTTTACTACTATAAAAGGGCAATAAAATGCTGACTGTAAGAAGACAATGTCAAGGAGAAAAGGGTACTGGTATTTTGGATACTCTTCACTGCTCGCCTTGGAGAGAGAGTTATTCTTGTCACAAACCCTTTTGTCTGCATCTGCTGACTGCTTGCCTGTAGCCAGCAGCATACTTTAACTGTTTTGTCACCTCCTAACATCACATGCATCAGCTGTTGGGCTTTTGTTACGGGTATTGTAGAACTAATCCGCTGTGGCTGTTCTACTGTGCAGTAAATAAAACAGAAACGGGGCTTCTCAGACTCTTCTGCATGAATATTTCAGATGGCTTTTACAACCTCCGATTCACAAAATCAAATAAATAAATAACTCCCCCAGCACCCCCCCCAGTCTCTCCCCACACACAGAAACAAAACCCCCTCCAACTCGCCCCAGATGCCTTCAAGTCAACTGCATTGAAGGCGCTCACTTGAGCCTTCAAGCAATTGTTTCGGTGAAGTTGAAAGCACAAGGCTGTCTCACTCTACCACCGTGGAATTCATATTTATGATCAGAGTTAAATACGTCTAATGCCGAAAACTGGGTGAGCAGCCCTGAAAATCTGGAGAGAGCTACTTTTCTTCCCCTGGGACATTCAAAAAATATATATCTGTAATGCCATCAGAAATATATAATTACAGTTGCCTTGTCAAACTGCTTTTATGGTTTCCATCTGCATTTTCTTCCCTTCCACTCATCTGAAAGGGGTCAAAGGAAGATGCTTGTATATTTAGTTCATCCTAAGAGTCATTCCAAAATGTTTAACCTGTATGGGGGCACAAAAGGAAAATCAAACTTTGCCGGGCTTTTCAAAACTGAATTTACATCATCAGCTCTCGTATGGTGTAAACAATGGACTGATCATCTGTAGCGAGGGATTTTTCTAGATGACTTCTAAGTGTCTTTGGAGAAGTTAAGAAGAGAAAGGGCATCTGCACGCCTGTGTGCACACACACATGCACACACACATGCACACAAAGATCCCAGGGAAGGAAACAAACAGTTGAAGTACTTTCCCTGAGCATTCATTCACCCTGGTGTGCACACGACTCCTCTAAACAAACTCTCCCATCCCTGCTGTTTGTTAAGTAAATATTGATCAAGGAGAGACCTATCTCCTGACGGCAGTGGCACAGGCTGGGGACTTACACTGCAGACAGAGTGGACTTAAATGGATAAACTCAGATGCTTTAGTAACTGCTCGTAGAGACGATCAGATGAAAAGGCAAGAACAGATACGTCGTTGCTTGCTGCTCTGCTCTCTCACTCACACTGAATTCTCCTGCCAGAGGCAGAAAAGAAGAATCGTGGAGCTATGAAATATGGTCACAAAATGCTGTTACTAAGGGTCTCGCTTTGCAGTCATGCATGCATTTAGGCTGTGTGTACAGCCGGGGACTAACTGGCCCTTCAGAAGGGAAGAGCTGGTGCAGGATGCTACACACAGTGAATGGTGGAATTGTAGTCCAATGCCCTCTTATTATAGGGAAGAATTAAATGGGCAAGGAAAAAATGAATGTGCTTTGGAAAGCATAAAATACCACCCAAATCTTAAGGTGGTGGTTTGAACCTTTAAAGAGGAGCCCTAATTCCTGGGAAGCATTTTACTGTGATTAATAAATGTGTGCAACGTATCGTTTCGAGAGATGCTCTGAGGAGGTTTGCTTGGGTGGTTTAATATTGGCTGAATCAACCAGTACAGAAAAGTTGCCGTGCATTTCCTAAGTTTTGTTTTTGTCATTTCTTAACTGCAACTCAAATCCCTGTTTTCTGCACTGTCAGTAGCTGAATGGACACGTGTACTTCTCTGGGAAGGCCACTTTTAAAATCATCTTTAGAGATTAGGTTTTGTGTATCAAACACTGAGCACCATGGTCAAAGAACAAGGTGTTATATTTAGAGTTCCCCGCAAATGGCTAAATGGCGCTTGAATTTTTATTAGGATGCTCATGTTTGGAGCGACTGGCATTAGCTAGAAGCACTGGGTACAAAGCTGCTTTCAGATGTCTTCCGGGTTACAGCAAATGAGGCAGAGGAAGATTCTTCACCATTTACTGGGTTTAGGACTAAAATCTGTCTCCCTCTGATGCTCCAGGTGGCATTCACCTTTCAGGGACTTTAAAGGATTTGATTAGTCTATTGGACATGCAGGCCGGGTCCCTAAGAGTGGGCCCACTTTCTAGTGACATGTTTTCCTACTTAAATAAGTGAAGAGCAAATGCTTGCAGGAAGTGGCTATAGTTCAAGGTTGTCCTTAAACAAAAAACAAAAAACTACATTTCCTTCGTCTAAGCAAAGGAACACATGGCAATAACAATCTGTATCATTTTTTTTTTTTTTTACAAAGCTTCGAAAGAACAATGTTCTGTTGAGCAAAATTCAGTAGCATTCTGTAAACATTAATTTAAGGAAATCAATAGACTCAGTGAGCTAAAGCCATATTGCAAGATAAACTGGCCAGAGTGCCACTTTGTCAAATAGATTTTCGTTTTCTCGGCTAGATAAAGACAGTTTCAAAACGGGGCAAACGTGTTGCAACCAAGGTTTGAAAAGTATGTGGCCTTCAAACAGTCTGCCTGTTCCTACTACAAAGCTGGATAAACATACTTTAAAAATGATAAGATTGGTTTAGGATTGATTTGGCTTTCAAATTTTACATATAGTAGATGTCTTAGTTGTCTCATAGGAAAAGAATAAAACAACATACCAGGACTTCAGAACAGAAAACGTACTTAGGAGAAAAGGGTTAAATTGTCTTGAGAGACGGAGCACTGGGAGCAGTTTCAATTGATGCTTGACTTTAAAAAAGAAAGGAAGAAAGAAATCTTTATTCATGCTGACCCGATGGGCAACAGGCCTTCTTGCCAAAATCCCGAAGCCAAACTCTCTAGTGAGTTTGGGATCAGAGGTTTCAGCTGGTGGAAGCTGCTCACGTTCTGTGCTCGCCAGGCAATGTCATGTTAATTTGGGGGGTGGGGGAGAGCTTGGGGGAAGTGAACCCAGGGAAAGGCTAGGGGAGGAAGAGCAGCGAAGATCCACCCATTAGCACCAAGGTTTTTCTCAGCCAGACTGAAAGAGCTGCAGGATAGTTAGAAAAAGTGGCCAAAGGAAAGCATCCCTCCCTTCCTGTGACCTTGGCAGGGACCTCCATGGAGACTGTCGCAGGACACTTCCAAGTTAGACTGCTTGACACCCTCCAGTGCCATACTAGCCCTTTTAAATACTAGCGGGGCAACCAGCTATGGCATGGTGCAAACAGCCCCATGGGGGAAACGTAGTCAAAGGAAGAACAGTCACATGAAAACCGACAGGGAGGGAGGTTAAGGATCTAGCTTGAATGGACAGTGGAAACGAATGGAAAAGGATCACAGGAGTTGGATTGGGTCTGCAGGGTAGGGAGTGGGGCGCTGCTATTGGCCAAACTCCGCACATGAACTTCTCAGACAACCTCATGAGTGAAGGGCAGAGACACACTCTTCTTTATTTTTTCACCTGAATTTGAGTCTTTGTCTTTTAGGAGTGGGTATTTAGAAAATACGGAATTGACAATAACATGTCTATCCCCTTAAGGTGTCGATAACGTCTGTGTCCTTAAAAACACCATAGAATTATCAACAGTGTGCTAGAGTTGAGCCTTTTGAGTACTTGTGACTTTTAGGCAACAGAAAAGAGTCTTAACATCTTCTATCCTACATCTTCTAATAAACTGTATATACATTTTAAATTAGGAAAGAATTCCACTGGCAACTCTGCCCATGGATATTAAGATAAATAAAACAGTCTCTTACATAGCTCCAGTAAAAGATGGTACTAGTTTGCCAGGAACAGAATGACAAATGTCTATGACAAAATGCCAGAATTAGTTCGTGGGGCTGAAATTTGGTTCACTGAATACGCTTAAAGTGGATAGTTTATTTGCTCACTCATCGAAGTCTTGGTGTTACAGGTGTTAGGAAACATGATGATTGTCGCATTATTTGTTGTCATGGACTCAATTTTCCTTCCCTCCCAAGCTCTGCATATGTTTCAAAGAGTGATTCCAAGTTTAAAGAAACAAATATGTAAACAAGATAAAAACAAAATCAAAGAAAAAGCATCAAACACTAAAACCTAATACTCTCTTCCCTCACTCCAAGATAGTACACAGATACTCTTAAGATCTTAAAACAACTGGAAGCATATCACTGGAACGGCACATCTGGTAGGCTGTTCAGGTAGGAGCTGGACCAAGACTATTCCATCATAGAATCATAGAATTTTGGAACTTCAGAACTAGAAGGAATCTCGGTGAGGTCATGTTCCACCAAAGAGAGAAACAACCTCTAGCCAGGGGGTCAGCAAACTTTGTCTGTAAAGGGCTAGATAAAAAATATATAGGCTTTGTGGGCCATATTTAGTTTAGGTTGCATATTCTTCTTTTTTACAACTGTTTAAAAATATAAAAGCCATTCTTAGCTTGGGACCATGAAAAACAGACTAAGTGTCAGACCTGGCCCGTAGGCCACAGTTTGCGAAGCTCTGCCCTTAGCCAGACTTGGGGCCAACAACTTTTCTGAAGGCCTAATGTTCTTCCATTCCGCACTAATCCCATGTGCCTCACTGATTGGGCACACCAGGTCTTCTCGCAGGGTAGCTGGGATGGACTCACCCAAATTTAACCAGAAGCGTCATGCGATTTTTCATATACAGTTAAGGCTGCCCGTGTCTATGGAAATAGAGTTAATAAATCACACATAGAAAAGGTCAAGGACCAGGAGGACTTCAGTCTTTCCCTGCTTAAAACTTTTCATTAGGAGCTTTCCTGCCAATACATATTGAAATGTGCTAACTGGAGCAATCTATCTCCCTCTGCTTCATGACACATCCGACCAAATCAGCTTGATACTTAGATGGAAAAAATAAGCACGTCGACCAGTGACCCGGTTGCTCTGTAGTGCTAACCAACGTCCCTTCGAGGCAGCCCCATGAATTACGTGCCATTTGTTCCTGAGTTCAAGATAGGCTTGATCTAGTCCTTGAAATTTAACTTTGCTGAGGTGGTGAAATGCACAGGGCCAGGCTTGGTACCATTCTTGGAGGGGAGATTATCCAAAAACAACATGGCATAAACACTCCAATATTGCATGAAGGGACACTGGGGCACAGATAATCCACAGTTACTCCTGTTTCGCTGGAGAATGCATTACGTGATTGTTTTCTGCGGCAGCTTTACCTTTGTAATTAAGCTGCGCTTAGGCTAATATTAAAACTAGTCTGCATGCCCCAGGTTCCTGTGGACAGAGGGATGTGAGTAAGGAGCCTGGGGAGAAGCTGCTAGGAAGTGGGGTTCAGGCAGGATGCGATGAGAACAGCATTGACCAAACAGCGTTTCTTGTGGGGGATACTGGCACTCTGCTAGCAGTAGCTCATGATACCCCAAATATTATCCAGGTTGTTTTGGGAAGGGACAGAGGTTATTAGTCTCAATCCCATGCCTCAGTTTTGGCTGCAAGATCTTTGTTCTGTCAGAGAAATTTCAAGGGAATTCTATTGGTCTCTCCTCCACAATCACCCTTTGCAAAAACTAAGGATGAATGAGCTGTATTTCAAAAGCTACTTAAGAACTTGTGAAGGGCTTTAAAAATCTCCTTTTCAAAACAGGTAGATAGTTTGGAAAGTCACAGAAACATTCCAGAAGGAACTCAGGGGCTTCTGGAAGTCTGCCAGACTCCTACCAACACCTAAAATGGGACTTGAGGTCATGCTTGGGGTGGAGGAGTCTTAGGATGCTGTCAATACCTACGACTGGCCCCAATAAAAGGCAATTTCAGGAGTCTAAATGCAGATTATCTTAGACACCTTCAGGTCACTGAAAATGATAAATTAACCTTTGAAAATAAGACTGTATATATATTAAAATTAGCCTTGAAACCATAGACTTCACCTTCTTCTGTCTACTTTAGCTTCTGGTCATTTCTTTGCCTTCACCCCTGTTCAACGCCCCCATCCCCTACCCTCTTTCTTGTTCTCAGTGAATATATTACCTTTTAATAAAAGTTGCTTTCCAGTACCAGATCTTAATTTAAAATGTTAAGGTAGCCTTAAAGACAAAATAAAACAAAACAAAAACCAGAAGTCGGGTGCAATAACCATAACAAATAATGAAAAATACATATGACTTATGTGAGGATTTGATATCTACCAACCACAAACTCTCACACATACCAAAAACAAACAAATAAATAAATAAATAAATAAAATCCCAATGGAAAAGACTTTTATGATCTCAATTACTATCATTTTGGGAATATTTAAAGGAAAGGATGGTGTTACTTTTGCAAAAATTATCAAACAAGCCTAGAAGGGAAGGTATTATCAAACACTTTTGATAATTTGCAAAAATTATCAAACAACCATCTAAAATAGCTAATTCTGTTCTGAAAGAGGGAAGATGTATATCATATAGAGGTTAATACACATTACAGATGCTGATTGTCTTTGTGGAGGTGTGGCCGACATGGAATGTGTGGTCAGGAGAGGTGTACAGACTCTCTCTTAGTTAGTTCAGGACCGTGACACCTCTTAGAAAACCCAAAGGCACGAGGGCATCACTGACAAATGTCATTGCCTGGCCACCCCAGCCAAGGCAACAAATTAAGTGAGCAGCAAGTATAATGACTGGTGCTAATTCAGCCAATAAATTGTTTATGAATTTGAAAAATGAGTCCCTCTAATCCCAGTAAGGGAGTTGCCATGTCTCCAAGGGCACTGTTGAGATTTAGATCTGCAAAGAGGGCCTTGGGAGAAAAAACGACAATGGGTACTCTGGAGACTTTGACTGAGATAATTAAGCTGCAGCAGAGTCACCAGGGTAGGAGTGGCCCCACATGGAAGCCATCTGGACTCCCAGGGCCTCCGTACTCACTGCTTAAAGCTTTGCATTGTCACCAGGACTCAGGAGATTTTATTTGGAGAATGCGGAATGCCCCCTCTTCTAGAATCACAGAATGCCAGAGCTAGAACAAAGCGCTGAGTTTCATCTGATCACTTTGCAGGTGAGCAGAGCAAGAGCCCAAGGAGGCAGGTATAGCCAAAGCCAGGCCCTCCAGGCAAGTGTTCCTTCCACCACTCTCTGGCCTCTCATCACTGCCCTTCTCATCTGGATCAGATGACTCTAGGAGCGGGGAAGCTGTTCCAGTCTAGGGTCGCCTTTACAGCCACTCTTGGGGCAGGAGGAATCACTTTCTCTTATTAAAACCAGTTTTGCATTGAGTATTTGTGCCAATTCTTACGAGGGCTCCTTGCTTGCTCGTTTGTTTATTTTCCTATTTAGGGTCAGCAGAAAATGACGCAATAGCTGGGCAACCAATGTAGCAGTGACAAGGTAACATTTACTAGCCTCTGCAAAGCAATAAAAGTGAACGCTTATACAGCACTCACTTTGTGCCAATACACTCATGTAGATTCATTTAATTCTCTCAACCACTCTGTGAGGTAGGCACTATTATTTTCCATATTTTACAGATAAGGAAACTGAGGCACAAAGTGGGTAAGATACTTGCCAAGGTTTCAATGCTAGAAAGTGGCAGGGCTGGCATTTGATCCCAGGGACTGTTTCTAGGCCCATGCTCTTAAATTCCACATTAGTATTGATCCAGGACCACCAACACGGAAAGATGTACACCCCCCCCCCCAATTTGTTTTTAAGATTTCAAAATGATGCTTTTATATAAAATAATGGCAACTTATAGGTGAACACTTTATTTCCTGCCTGAAACCAGAGCTTTCTTGCCATAGTTGTCATTTGTATAGACTCAAGTCCAAGACTAAGGCTGGCTCCTCATGATGTCAAATACCCCAGTACTTTAGCTACAAAAACTCTGAAGACATCTAGACAGCAGGGTGGATCTGCCCATTTTTGGGGAAAGGGTGAGCACTGGATATGCCTTGTAGACACAATCAGATTTGCCAGAATACTTGCCAAGAGGCTGACAAATTGGTCTCATAGGATCATTTTAACCAGTAAGTGCTACTGAGATGCTACTCAAGAAATCCAACTTCTGAGGATAAACCTTTGGGGTAACCAAAAAAAAAAAAGTCCTATTGGGTGTGCAGAAGGCACAATTGCCAGACTGTGGCGTGGCTGCCCACACCTGGAATTCTGCCCTGTGGTTTAGTAATCGTAACTGTCCCTCCGAAAAACACAGTCAGGCCGGAAGCGCATTATAGAAGGGCAGCTAAAATGATCGGGGGCAGCCCACTTACTGTATGAGATTAGGCTTTTAAAAAGGATTAGAGCTCCTTAATCTGTAGAGATGAAGATTAAGAGGGAGTAATGATCAAAGTCTATAAAATCAGAAAGGAAATGGAGAATATGGCCACAACCCTGTTCGCAAATCCCAGGATATTATAACAAGGGAGATCCCTGTGGAGTTCTAGGGGAATCACTTTAAGAGCCATAAAAAGAAGATACCATTTTCCCAGCAGGTAATACATTTAGAGAATGATTATCTTGAGGAATGGTATATTCTGACAAAGGGGTTAAGTTTTTTTTGAAAAAAGTTTAAATAAACTCATGGGTGATAAAACCAGAATGATCTAATACTGGGGGGGTTAGGAAAGTTTGAGTACATCCTCAGTCTTGTGAAAATGATTTAGTCAGTGGTAGGTATGTATATACCAGCCCTCTCCCAATGTGCTCCCTGCCCAGGGTGACAACTAGCTGGGCAGCCTGGTGAGCTGACCCCCTCTCTGCTCACCCTGCCGTCTAAGTTGTTCCTAAGATTCAGAACAGGGCTCATGAATGTTCTTGTGCCCATGTTTGGTGGGTATTTGGAAACCTGGTACAATATGGCAACTCGTTCCTTGGAGGAGGTTTTCTTTAATGTTTAGGAGGGTCTTTGTTCTAGGATTTTGAATTAGAATTCAGGGCAATGATCTGACCATGATTCCTATAAAATTAGGGCAATAATCTGACCATGATTCCTATAAAATACGAAATTCCTCCTTTAACTCTACTTCAAAACTAAAATCTTATGTTTTACTCAAAGTAGAGACATTGAAATCATCAGATGTTGTAGTGGTCAGTGAATAAAAACTGGTTAAACTCTGTTGGAGAAGTTGCTCGTAATACACTAACACTGATCAGTTCATTCAAATTTAAGGGGAAATGAAACATACTGATCATGTAGTACCCATCACAGCCTAAGCTATTAAGCTCTAAAATTTACCCCTCAGTTAATGCAGAAAGCAGCGCACCTTCACAAAAGAAGTATCTCCGTTAAGTATACAGAATCAAACTTTAGAGAGAGAAATGTTTTAGCTGTTTCCAAAACAGCCAAGTGTTAATCACTTTAAGTATCTAATAATAGGTCATTGTTGGGGGATGGAGAGGTTGAAACAGCAGAAGGAGGGGGCAGTGGGTTTTGGGAGATAGCAGAGTGGAGATGAAGATTCCATGTAGAGAAAAAGGAACCTTCAGACAGCTACCCCATGCACGGCGAGGCATGAAGAATATTTTCTGTACTCCCATTTTAAAGTGCTTTCTGAAAATTGGTAAAATGTGGCAACGTGCAGGAGCACATAAAGGAGCCCAGGAAAGAGGGAGGGGGACAGAGGAGAAAAGCACGCAGACAATAAGCAATATTTAATAACCCCTAATTCTAACTCTGTCTACCACCAGACACTGGAAGCAATCACTTGGTATCTTTTCAAATTGCAAGTTTGAAAACGTTAGTCCTCACGGTGGGAAGCTATTCAAAGTCACTATTCATTTGGGAAATAAAAAAAGTGTGCGAGGTGGTGGTCAGGGGCGGGGAAGGGTTCAAGGGTAAAGAGTCACCTTGTTTCTCGCCGTGGACTTTGGAGTGATTTGGGCAAAGAAAACGGGGACATCTGGAGTTCAGAAGTCGAGGAAAATGGGGAAGAACCAGGAAGATGAATGCATGATCATCAGCGACACAAAAGAACGGAGCAAAAAGAAGCCTGGATTTGGGCACTGGCGTCTGGCAAGGAGACCGGCAGCAGGGCTAATGAAGCATTTGCGGCGTGGGACATTTGCCAACGCAACAAAGAAGATGTGCTTGGGCTCTGCAGATGTGCCAGGGCCCCCAGAGCAAAATAATGACATAATCACCATCAGTGTCACAGACCAGACTGTACACAAGGTGACAGGGGAGGGGAGGCCTGTAACTCGCACACAGGGAGGCCTCTCGGCTGCCCTGAGGCCTGGGAGGCAGGGAGGAGGACCCACCTGGCTATTTATATCTGTATCTTAAACCCAAAGGGGAGGCTTGTGCACTCAACTTCGGGTGGGTGTTTCCCATCCAATCCTAGCTACTCCTGACGGGGCAACAGAAATCTGAAAAGCTCGAGAGAGATTTGGACTGAATGGAAGGGACCGAATAAAGAGGAGCAGAGAAGTGGGGACAGAGAGTTCTGTAAATCAAACTCTCCCTGTCTTCTGCTAGGAGTGCTCAAACTCCCATGAACCTGACCCCGGCCGCACAGCCTAAGGCATAAATACTACCAGGGATGTCAACCTTTCATACTGCCAAGAAAATGCAAGATATATTTTGGGGAACCTGTTTTGGAGGGGAGACACACATGAGCAATGAATGGGCCAATCTCAAAGTGAGTGCAAAAGCAACGGCAAGGCCCGGGAGAGTCGCCCCTGCTCATTTTCAACACAGTCTCTCAGCAGGCCTCGTCACCTGCCCGTGGCTCTTGCTCAGTAAGGTGGGTGTGTTAGTACAGCTGTCTGGCTTTTAAGTGACTTTTGTCAGTTTGAAAGTGAAAGTCTGTTTGAGGAGCTGAAAGAACAATAGCTCAGAGCCCGGAAGAAGAGCTTGTAGCACAAAGGACTTGGCTACACTAGTGTCCTTTTCATTGCTTCTCATGAAAGATTCATAAGACTAACTTTAATTTTTTATGACCCTCTTTTGGGTATGACTATATTAGTTGTGTCAACTTCCATACACAGGTTCTCTTTAAATACCAAAAGGTCTGTTGTGAAATTGTTTTCAAAGACCAACAGGGGCAGAATCGATTCTGGCCGTCCTGTTGGTCACTTCCTTCCAAAAGAAACTGCTATAAGGACACAGAGGTTTCCTTTAAATCAGGTTCCCTTCAGCCTTGAACTTACCATGAACACTATAATGTAGTTATTTTAAACCTTCCTAATTTGCTAGTTCAACTGCTCCTCAGAAGAACGATTATATTTGTTTTTCTTGGCTTCACCCTATTTAACAAGAACAGTAGTATAATGATCATTAATAGATGCTGCTCCTTTTCTTATACTTTTCAAATAGCCATGTCCCCATTGCATCTTTACTTTGTGTCTCAGCCAAAAATCGGGGTTGGGGAGGGAGACAGATTGTTATTTGTTTTAATGTCATCTTCCAGAACAACACTGGAGATTGGCTTAAGGCAATCACTGAAGGTGAAACCATATTTTCGAACTAGCATAATCTACTTCCAAGCCTTAAACTCCTACACTTCACCAAAAAGAACGCTTGTAAAAAAAAAAAAAAAATTATTGTCGGACATTTATATTGATGTATTTAAGAGAAATGAGTGAACGATCATTAAAAATTTCTGCCCTATGACTGACAAAGAACCAAATGGTTAAAAAGTTAAATAACATCCTGGGGGGGTGGAAAATGAGGAAATTTGATTTTAAAAATGTTCTCTGCCAGGTGAAAAGGGATCTCCAACTTCGAGCAGGCGTTGGTTTGCTAAATGAGTTTGTTTCATCTAGACAAAATAAACAGGCCTGCTTTCAAAGGGTTGTTAGAACTTCTTCAGACATGGAAGCCAGGATGGGCTGAACACAATGATCACGTCCCACTGAAAGCTCTGGCCACCACCAGCGGCTCTCAGAAGAGAACTTGCTCTCTTTCTCCTATTGATAACCCTTTGTGGGACGAAGAAAAAAAAAAAAAAGCCAAAGCAAGGAGAACTGAATGTCAGACAATAGGCATCATCCCGCACACTGTTCCTGAACTTTCCTCATCTCCGAAGGACAATTAATTATGAAGGCCTTAGGGGTAGGTCGAAGCAAAGGGAAACCCACCACTGTCCCAGCACCACGGCCGCTACCTCTGTGTTTGCTAAATGGCTTCGCCGGTTGGGGTACAGTCACCGGGAGAGCCCATAGATCAGTTGGGGGAGGGGTGGCGGGAGGTGAGGGAGGAAAGCAAAAGATTTTTTTTGTGTGTGCGCCTGCCCTTGTATAATTCTATTCTCACTGTGAACTCATCCATACACAAAACACAAGGACAATTTTTTTTTTTTTTTTAAAGAGAGAAAAGCCACAGGGTAGGTTACAGTCAGAAACGGCCTCTCAGTGGTGTGTTAAAAAGGACGGTCTTTTCACCAAATCATTTCACAGAGGCAAAACAGACAAACACAAAGAGTTGAGACTTTTTCTCCTACATTAAATGGAGTAACTGATAAGGTCAGACATATGATACCTAAAGACATGAATCTGTGAACTCTTGAAGTCAAAGGGCCTCTCTGTGCCGAGGAACAATCTTTCAAAGGAAATAGATCATAGAACTCCACTGAACCCCCTTTAAACTTTATGAAGCAGGAGGAGAAAAAGCTCTAAGTAGGGAAGCTTGACAGAAGAGCCTTGAACTATTTTCTGAAGGAAAGATGAGACCCTCCCTAGGCCGCCACAAAACATCTTTTTTTTTTTTTTCTAAAGGCTCCTCTGAACTTTGATATGTGCCAAGACACTGCTATTGAAAGCTGTATAATTATGTGCTATAGCCACTGTAGAAAATGCTTTGTTCACCCCAACAAAGGACAATAAGCAAAGTAAAGCGACATTACACTGTATCTTTTTCTTTAAGAATGTTGAGAGAGGTCATGGAATGCTATAACTAATAAAGCTGTTGAGTAAGGAGGTTTTAAAGTTGATCTTACTGTGCTTGAATGTAACCCAATGACAAAAAAGACACAGGGAGCTAAAAATGCAATGACATTACCAAATAGATGATAAATCAATGGGCCCCGCTTCATTATACTGATGAACACCTCGAATCCCAAAAGGACAGCAGTACAAAAATGAAGCCTCGTGCACTACGCGCACAATTCTCCCCCTCCACCCGCCCCCAACCCCGCCGCCCCACTCCCAACCTGGTGTCTTCACTGCACTCTCCTTCAAATTTCAGGCCATTGCTCCCTAGAAGGAATATCTTCCCAGACAGCCATGTGTACACATATATTTAGAGAACATTCATTTAGTCTCTTAAAAGATCAATTTGGCTTGTCAATGGTGGGACTGGCACGAGAAGAAATGGTAAGGGTTTCTTTTCCTCCTCGCCACCCACCAAGAGTGCGCTGTGCAATCGTTTAAACGGCTCAGCGGCTTTGAGGCCAAAAGACTGCAACAGCAGTAAAAGGTTTTCACTCATGTGCCAGTTTTCCAAATGATCACTCATATTTAAGTATCTATTTGGAGCAGAGGGAAGCGCTTTCTAAATCCACCTGTCCTCATTTTTCTTTAAAGAGACGACAATGCCAATGAAAGGAAGACTTCCAAACACATTAACTCTTCTTAAATGTGGGTTTTGTTGAAAGTGGGAGTGGGCCGGGGACGGGGCATACAATATCTTCCATAAGTGTGTATGTGTTTGCCGGGAAGGGGGGGCGTGGATGGGAGGGGTGCTGCTTTTTAAAATGTTCTATTTCCCAGAGGAAAGTAAGAAAATGCATAAAGAGGTCTGCAGAAGTACCCTTCTTGCCCATCCTGTGTCACCTAGAAAGATGTCAACCCCACAGGCTGCATGACTGAGCGCCTGCCCAGTGAGATATTAGTACCTTAGGAGATGGCATTCCCAAACCCGCTAACGAATGGATCCAATCCCCCAGTCAGCGAATTTCCAAGCCTTCCATACCCAAACCTGGGCCGTTTGTGAGGGCCGGGGAGATTAGTCATTATTGCTGGGAACTTGCACTCTGCCTACAGGTAAATGACCAGTCACTGAGGGGCTCATGGGGGCATGCGGCTTCCTACGATAGTGGTGGTGGGAAAACGCTGCCTCACGGTACCCCAGAATGAGAAAGAGCGTTTGATGTGGCTAGATGAAGGTGTCTGTCACATTCTCTTCTCTATTTACACTCAGCCCAACTCAAAGACCCCAACCTCTGGATCATTCTGCCTTTCTCAGCTCCACCCTATGAAAGTGGCCAGCCTAGGTAATGCAGTCCAACCTAGGGTGACATGTCTTTTGGCTATCTGATGGGTAGTGCCATTAACCTACGCGAGTGACACAAGTCAGCTGTCTCAGTAGTGAGTTCTTTGTGGAACAGGTGAACCAGCCTCGGAAACTGACAGTGATCATTCTCTTCCTTCCCTGCCACAGTTGTGAGGGAAAGAAAAAAAAAGCAATAAAATTCGACTCATGCGCCCCTAAAAATCACATGTATCGGTATAATTTAAAAACTGGGAAGGAATCCCAAACCTCCTTTCCCTCCCCATAAAAAATTCTTTTGGAAGCGCTTCAAAGTGAAGTGAGAATGAAGTATGGAAATATATACCATCACACCTGGAAAGACAAATTTATTGTTGCCAATCTCATTAAACGTGAGAAGCAGGAGCGAAAGATGCAGCCCATAATAGCACGCCCCTCTCCTCCTGCACACCTTTGCAAACTCACGTCCGGAATAGAGTCACCCCGCTCTGTGCGGCGATTCCGCCAACTCGACTCCCTTGAGCACAAACTAAGGTGTAGTTCATTCTTTTCTCCTTCAGTGCATTCTGCCATATCCTTTGAGTCTTCTCAAGTGCTCACCACCTTACGTCTGAACGCTGTGCCAACAATCTCAGCAATTGTGGAAACTGATGCAAAAGGCAGAACAAGCATTCACCCCCACCCCTTTAGAAGGTCCTGACTCATAAAGGCCAGGACATTCAGGGGCTGGAAGAGGACAGAGATGCAAGCCACTCCCTCTTCCCTGGTGATAAAACCTTCCCCATCTGCTTTGTTTCCCTGTGGGCCAGGGGTCAGCAGCCTCTCTATCTATAGAGCCTTGAGAGCCAGCAGCGGCAGGGACTGGAAGGGGGTGGTGCTAGGCAATGACAGAGGTGCCACCAAGCAAGCCACAGAGGGAGAGTTGGAGCAGAAAGCTGAAAAAAGACAGGGGTAGAGGAGGAAAAGAAGGAAGAACAAAGCAGCAGCGAGGGAGGGAAAGCAGGAATCTCATCCTTGAACCTCCTCCTCTCACCCTGCCTGCACCCATCTAGAACAACTTTAAAAACCGTAAAGCTTTAGGCAAATCGAAGTTTCCCTTGTTATTACATTGGTGTCAGTGTCATTATTATTGCCCACATTAAATAAGTTAATACTGGCAAAACGCTTAGAAGAGTGCCTGGAACATTAGTAAACAATCAATAAATGTTAGCTATTTTACGATTGCTACCAACAACTGATGGAGAAATTTAAGAATGCAATCGATAAGACATTTTATTGTTTGGCAAGCTCATATTCAGTTGGGTTAATATATTCCTTTGAATTGACTGGATCTTTGGGCATTATGTAGACAGGACCTCAAAGTCTCCCTGCCATGCTCCATGTCCGTTTAAAAATTTAAAAAGAAACAAGGTGTACAGTTCTCCACTTTGCCATTCTCTTCACTTGCTCATACTGAAATGATAGGTTCCTTTTGCTTGACTTTAAGAGGAGAGACTTAAATACAGAATGTCCAGCCCTGCACACAATATCAGCGGAGGTATTTAGCTTGAGGTGCCGGGTCCACTTTTGGCTGGCAGCCGTGGCCCATGCTGGCAAAGTGACAAAGATAATAGCAGTGGCTTTTTAAGCATCTCACTTAAGCAGTGACCTCCAAGCACAAAGGCATGGAAAAGAAGGGCTCCCCTTATCTGAAGCTTTTGTTAGTAAATGTGCCAAATCGAGAGGCTAACTTAAAAACGATTTGGTGATATGAGGATCATGTGTGGTGTGTGCGTGTGTATGTACGTATGCGTGTCTAAGCACGTCAGCGGAGGGCCTGGGGCACCATCCATGTTCCTGCTTCTTTCTTGCCTCATTTTAAGTGAAGGAGGAATGAGACCCAGAGCAGTCCAATAACTTTCCAAAGTCACATGAGAAATGACAAAATTCCTGTCCGGGCCCCATACTCCTTGCAGTGAAGCAGTCTTAAAATAGCCACTGCAGATAAAGGAGAGGTGGCCTGGCTGGAAGTGGATATGATTCACAAAGAGAGAAATATCAGATGTTAATCATATTAAAGAGGATTTAGATGATGCTAAATGCAGCAGCTTGTTGGGGACCTCTTGATGCCAGCCACCCCGTATTTGTGTCATTTTGGCCCTGGTGTTGCAAGGAGGGGATTAAAAGCCAACCAGGTAAGGTTTAAACAACCCTGCAAACCCTAAAGCGCACTTTAAGGATTTGTTCTCTTGAGTATGCTATGCAGCAAAAATGCAGAAATCGTCTCATGAATCTTGGAGAAGTCTTTTATGAAGGTTGATGTATGCTGTCAAGTGAATATTCGCCCCCAAATAATATAAATACTTCGCTAGCACACAGTAGCAGTCTCTTAAGGTTACAGCAATAGACTTATCAGAAGGGTTGAGGAGAAATGAAGCCCTTAATAAGATTTCTTTAAAATGTTTAGCCATAATCATATTCCTCAGCTTTAGAAGAAATCTGCTAGTGTTCTGTCAATACAGTGAACCAGTGCTCTGTTACAACAGAGACTTTAAAAACAAGAGATTTTAAAATAGTGGAGCAGTATATGAAGATTCCCCACTTTAATGTGTTTGGCAAAAGAAAAACCTTTGTTTATAACATGTTTGGCAAGAAATATATTGGTCTTGGAGAGCAGAGGTAAATTGGTAGCTTGCAGTATAACCACTCAAACTTTCAAAGAAAAACTATGGCTAAGCTTCCACATTCAGTTTTTTATAAGCCACCAAACTGGTCTGCACTGCCAAGAACAGTGGGGAGAAGAGCCAGAAAGGAATGGGCAAACAGGAGGCATGCTTAGGGTGTGAGGGGTTAGGCCCCTTAATTGACAGGGCCAGACCAAAGTGACCTTCTTTCCTTTGGAATTGTCAACTTCCCGGGCATTCCTGGATTCCTATCTACACGAGGACAGCAAGATTATTAATATAAGGTCTTTGCATAAGCAGATGTGGGAAAAAAAAAATTCCTACCCTCAGGGTGGCACAGCATCTAGCCAAAATCATAAGAGAAATGGCCCAACTTTGTCAAGCCACAGCCTGTCTACTCTTATCATCAGGGGTTCAGCCTGCAGAACTCTTGCCATATTCCCACCTCCAACTATTGTTGCCTCAGCCAGCAGGGCTCAGCAAAATGCCTTTGTGAGGACTGGGAGATTTGCTAGTGTTGTCTCATAGAGAGTCATCATGTTGCAATGAAAACCGTTTGCTGAGACACCACATTAGCCCATAAAGAAATGCCTTACTCATAGCTACACATCTTTCATTGCTGCATGGATATTGCTTTCTGGGAATTGTCTACACTGCTTTGTGTGTATCTAGAATATGCATGCTGTCAATACATATATATATATATATATATATATATATACTTATATACATGTGTGTATGACAGTGCTTGAACAAAGAGCAACACGCTTGTGAAAGTACACCTAGGCTAAAGAAACACACGAATCTCTCCTCCAAAAAGAAGAAAATCAAAACCAAAAAGATGTCGATGGATCTCTTATGATATGTACTTAGTCAATTCTTATACCAATTCTTCCATAAAGGAAACACGTGTCAATTAAAGTTAGAAACCACGGAATCACCACCCCCCCCCCCATCAACATTCTTAGACTTTTAGAAGACAACTTTTGTAGCTACCATTGTACACAGTGCATATCAGCTCAATCGACATCCCAGAAACAATATAGGAAAAAGGCCTGTTGGAGCCGGACCTCTTCCTTGGAAAAGAAATCACTCTGTATATGCTCCTTGCTGTCATTTTCTTTGGATTCTCCAGTCCCCTCTCCTGTGGCCAAAGGGGTCTTCCATATAAGCTGAAAAGCCAGGGAATAGGGACGGAAATGGCAGACGTTCAGCTGCCCCATGATTCTGGTGGGGACCACGGAATCTCCTCATTACTGCCCTACCTATTACTCTACTGGGGGCTGCTAATGCAAGAAACCATACAAAACCAGATTTGGGAATACTTCTAAGGAAAATAAAGTAAAAAAAAAAAGAAAGAAAAAGAAGAGAGAAATGACCAAAAAAATAAAGATCAGTTCCTACCTCAAAGTCATTTGCTTTATTGTAGTGCATGTTCAGAGCCCTGTACAGCTCACAGTCTCTGGTTATAGACAGCTCTTCAGTACTGGTGACCCCATCATTGATGGCTTGACGTGCGTACTTCTCCATCTGAATGTAGTAAAACTCACGGAAATTGCTAAACCACTTGATGAGCTGAGAGGTAATGCATCTGTTGAACTGTTAAATTTAAATGTTGAAAAAAAGATAAGAATATTGCCATTTTCTTCAATTATTTTTTAAGTATCTGAAGCATTTCTAAAGTTCCTCTCCCCTCCTTCTTTGGAAAAGTCTGTATCCGAATCCACCAAAATGGCGGCAAGAGAGGGGAGAGGAATAATATACTTACAGGACAGTGCACAACCTGTCAATAATGAAAGTCATATCACAACCCTCCACATTTCAAAGGGAAACGTCATCTTCTAAATCAGATTTCCCTTACGCTGAATATCTTTTTTTTTGAAACATTGTTTCTTCATCTCCCAGTAGAGCAACCTGCATTGGGATGCTTCTTATGGAAATTCATTTAAGCCGTGGAAACCCGGCGAGAGTTGTTACTCTTAAGTACCAGAGATGATGAGGCACATGACTTCACCACTAGCATGATACACATTTTTTTTTTTAAATGAGGATTTGTATCACCACGTTACCGCCTCCTTCAGTGCAAGAAAATGGCTTTCGCACTCAACG